>PVKN010037505.1:0-11232 GCA_004027915.1 Capromys pilorides
AAATTACTATTTTAGCATTTTAAATGCTACTGATTTTTATGAAGTATGATAAACATACATTGAGTATTTAAAGAAAAAAATAGCATTACACTAGAAAGTACAGTGCCACCCATCAACCACAAAATATTCCCCCTCATTTCTAACACATGTGTCCTGTTGTTTTTGCCCCTTTCTGAGACAGTTCCAGAAAGCTTCTTTAAAAGGGTAAGTATCTTTTCATTGGTTGCCTTAATGATCTGAACTGATGGAAATCATTTGAAACAGTTTTTGTCAAACAAAATTTTTACAGAGTGCCCTCATCCACTTTGTTCACTATGTGTGTCACCATGTGGCCGTCTCACTCTTCCTCAAAGTCAAATGACCATGGACAGTAAGCATTTTATGCATGCACAACACGGAGGCAGCTGCAGTAGCCCCACTATAGACACTCATGAAAGAGCATATCCAGAACCACTTCAGAAAGTGGCAAAATAGATGGGGTAAGTTCTAGAATAAGTGCTCAAAATAAAGGCAATACTTCAAGAGGGGTTGATTGCAATGAGTCTTTTAGTGTGGTAAGCTTTCTTTCCTTTTAAAGATTCATCATGTTTTAGTCACCCCTCATAAATGAGTAGTCTTTTGCAAAAAGCTATAAGCCCCAGCCAATAAGAGTGCATATCCCACAGTCACCTTGTAAGCCACTTCTCTTCCTCTTCACAGTAGCCACTAAAACCTGACTCTCGTAGCTGGCAAAGTAGCAGCTGGTTATGTCAGGTTTCCTTTGCTTCTGTGCTACTCAAGGTGCTTATGGGAAATAAACACTCCACTCTTACCTCTATTCCAGATGCTATTGAAAATGGACATATTTTTCTCCTGCAGAGTATAAATTTGTCTACAAGTGATATTTTTTTTTCCTGAAGTGCTCCGTAGTGGCTCAGCAATGATTTTTGGGCTCTCCTTCAATAACATTGAATGGGTGCAACACAAGCTCGCTGCCAGAAATACTTCTGTATCTAGGCAGAGAGATAAATGTAGAAGGCTTTGCCTCTGAATCTGGGGAGAAAAGGGGCCTCTCTCCTGGCAAGTGTGTGTGGAATACACGCACTACATGAACACCCATTCATGGCCTGCCAGCTGTCAGAGTAGCAGTGACAGGGAGCTGGAGTACAGTGAATCCTTGGAACAATTTGTTGTTCACTGCCAAATTATTTATACACACCCACACAAACCAAACTTTATCATTTTTCAAACTGTTCTACAATAGATGCCTTCCAGCAGACTGAACGCCACTAACACCTATACCAGAATGAAGGCCAAGACCCAAGTGTGAAATCTTCTAAGTCAGAGAAGTGCATGAGCCCAGGGTTCTGTGTTCTTCCCACTAAGTGACTTCAGCTTCACGTGCACGGATAGTTTTCCCTATCTGGAAAAAAAGATATGAAACCAGAATTCATTATTGGTAACAGCCAAAGAGAGGCTCTGGGCCTCTGGATTCTAGAGAACATGTTTGGGTACCACCAGATGGCCTCGCATGAAAGGACATGGAGAACAGATGTTTTAGAAGAAAGAGCGTTATTTGTTTGTCCATGCTATTGGAGCCATGCTGAAATACTTCTGCATGTATTGTTAATGATGTTTCCATGTCTACTGAATTGTCCCACACTACCAGAGCCTTATAAGTCAAATCTCCCTGCTACCACTGTATTAAGTCTGCTTTCTCATACTATAGCGAAATATCAGAGGTTGAGTGATTTGTAAAGAATAGAGATTTATTTGGATTTCAGTTTTGGGGACTGGAAGGTCAAGATTGGCGGCAACATTTGTTTGGTTGCTCAACAATGTCCCACAGACTGAATCACAACCTGGAGCAAGCTGGGCACTTGTAGAAGATGCCAAGCGCATGAGGTGGACTCGATTCACATCAGCCTACATGCAGGAGAACCAATGCACCCATAAGACCCCTAGGGCTGGTGCTACGGACCTGCTCATCTCCCAAGAGGTCCACTGCTTCAAGGTTCCACAAGCTCTCTACACCACTACACCAAAGACAGAGCTGTGAGTACAGAACTTTTAGGGAACGCACACAAACCATAGCCAAGTCCAGACACCCACAAACCCAAGGACTAACTGTAAGTATGGCAAGAGGCCTTCAGCAACCTGTTGTAGCCACAGAATGGAGTGTGCCTTAAATTTTTAAGTGGCCTTTTCTACAGAGAAGACTCAGGATAGTTAAAACTAAATTGATTTGTCTCAGAAGTTTATTACTTCTTTAAAGTGGCTGAAATGCTAAAAGTCTGTTTAACAGGGCAACTCATCTCAGCTACCAAAAGCTGTTACTGGGTTCAAATATTCCACCATCTTTAGAACATTAGGATACACCTTCTTGATCTGGCATGTGCTACATGCCTGCAATCCCAACATTTGGGAGGCTGAGGAAGGAGGATTTATATGAGTTTGAGGCCAGTCTGGGTTACATAAGCAAGTGAAGGCCAGCCTGCTGCTTTCCCTAGCAAGAGCTTGTCTCAATAGAAAAAAATAATAAAATAAATGATAAGCCTTCTCCACCACTCACACCAAAACATGCACACCACACAATCAGATAATTTCCCTGGGGCCCGTTAAGCCTACTTAGGGCATCTCCTCCACCAGCGTATCCTGCAGTGCCCCAGCAGAGAATGAAAAAGCAGCACAGTTTCACAGTGAGGGGACCAGAGTCTTACACACAACCTACTCCAGCCCCAGCTGTGTGATGCATTTATGTGACAGCCTGTTTCCTCCCTGAGATGAATCACAGAAAATTAGAGATGAGGAAAGGCCTATTAGTTCATCTATTCCATACCCTGGCAGCTCGCAAACCCTCCCCCATGCTCTGATTCCATCCCAGTTTGATTTTAAATAGCATGAGCTACAGACAGGGATGCTTCCAGAACTGCCTGAGTGCATCTAGCAAGTGCCTAATTCTTGATGTTACTTCCTCTACTTATGTACATACGGTACTGGTAGGGTTGTTCCTTGGGTCCTAGAAGTGCAAAAGCCCCTGGATATAATTAGAAAGTGGGGACTTTCTAAGTTAGGAAAAAAAATGCCCATTTGATAAAAATCAAAGAACTTGGCAGAGAAGAAAGAAAGGAAGAACAAGGCTTCATAACCTCATTTCAACTTCCTTTTAGTTATATTCGTATTTGGCATTGTTCAACTTTTGCCTTTGTTTAAACAATAGCCCCAGCTATCACTAAGCAGTGTTCTTTCTTTGGTGTCCACTTTTACGTCGTTTCAAAAGTTTTAACTTTAAAATATTTCACTGAATCAATTGCATTTACTCATGATGCACAATATGACAAATACACACACCCTTTAATGGTTATCATACTCAATTAACATCCATCACAACATTAGGACAACATTTAGTACATTAGATCCCCTGAACTTTCTTTAGTACTCCCTGCAACTATGACTAAACAGAATTAATGGTTTGGGTTTCCACATTTATGCTTCACTTTTTAATTTGATTACTCATCTCCTTTTTACATTAAATACAAGTTTCCAACCCATCACTGCAATGACAATACAAGCTACTCAAGTATCCTAACATTCCACTTCCTAACCTTTTTTGTCTCTTGAAGTTTATCTAAATATAAAAGCAGAACAGTAAGCCCCTCACATCCTTCCTGTTTCATCTTAAAATGAGCGTGTGCCCTTTGCTCTACGAGGACTCAGGCAGTGGGTCTCAGGCGGACTTTCCAAGAATGCATCTAGGCTTACCTTTATCTGCCCTTTCAAGCATGGCTCGCTGCACACAGAGCGCACTACTCCACTTTTGTTCATCTGTATTTTGTAATCGTCGATGTTGAGCACGCCTTCGTGCCAGGTTCCCACGTGCACATAGTCATAGCGATTCGCTTCCGTGTACTGCAGATTCATGATATCATACCTGCAAAGCAAACAACGTTCAAGTCGCATAGGATAGGGACATACTTCAGAAAGCAAAGGAACTTAGTAGCTAGACTTTTATTTTAACATTACTGTTTCATCAATTTGTATTTATTTTTTAATTTTAAGGAAAATAAACAAATAGGAAAAAAGAATACCTTAGCAATGATACAGAATTTCACTAAACAAAATGGAATTCAACAATGATTGTTATATTGCGTATAGTTGAGTAGACTTCATTAAAGAGAAAGAAGCTAGAAAAATCATATTTCCCAGCACCAGCTACTATAAAAAAATTAGTGTAATTATGTTTCCTGTGGCTTTCCAGAATGCATATATATTTCCTAAAAAATATACATCCATATTTCTTTGAGAAAATTTTACTGTCATCATATTCTCTGCCTGTACTTCAAAAAGTAATTTTGTTTGTACCATGTTATCTCCTTCAAATCATCATTCATTAAATTATTTTATGAACAAGTATTAGTCCATAAGAACATTAACTAATATGTTTAATTCTGTGTATTCCAAATATTGTTCTCTCCTCCACTTTTCATTTTCAAATTATAAGAGAGAACTTTTACTGTACCTGATTTTTTTTTTAGGTTCTACAAGAACAAATAATCTGAGAAAGACATCTTTAACCAGTAGGAATGTTGAAAAGCTAATATCTCACACATGAACATTATACATTATCTATTTCCCACTTCAGGCAAGCGTTTTTTGAAGTAAAATAACTGGTATTAGTACTTTCAGTAATTTTAAATAGAGAAATGTGAGTAAAGCAAAGTTTAGGTCTTTTTCTATAGTAATGTGTTGTATTTTATAAAAATAAATGTTTACTATAGCTGGAGCATATTCAGAGGGCTAAATTTCATTTTACCAGGGAAGAAAACAGAAGAATTTCTCCAATGCCACAGAGAAAAAGCAGAGGCCCTGACATCAGAATGTGTGGGCTGAAGCCCTTCTAACATTTCAGTAGTGTTTAGCAATGTGTTCAAGCTCCTCAAGCTTCTGTGTGTAGGGTATATCAAAAAACTTCTTTTAAATTAGGATGGAGGTATAGCTTCTGAGGTCTAGATCTTGCCATCTTAAAATTCACACCCTGGAACGCTACCCCTCGAGGTGATAATGCCAGGGGGGCAGGTGCTTGGGCAGGTGATTAGGTCCTGAGTGCAGATTTCTCATAATTGAGTTTCACGTCTTTATGAAAGCAGCTCCCCTCCCCCAAAACCTGCCTTTCCTCTTGCTCTTCCCCCAGATGACACAGTTAGAAAGTGACAACGGTGTGTCAGAAAGCCGGATCTTGGTAAACACCAAACCTCCTGATGCCTTAATATCAGGCTTCCTAGCTTCTAGAACTGTGAACAATAAACTTCTACAGCTATAAGCCATACAGTCTACTGTATTTTATTATAGCAGACCCAGATAGACTATGATGATATGTAAAGCAGGTCATGGAATCATTCATACTTGTGTTTCTACAAATACTTCTAAACACTCTGGTTATTTCCATTTCTACAAAGAAACTGGGGAAAATATTTGTGTTGGTACGGTCATTTATCTTTCAGTCATTTAAAAGTCTCTGGTTCTCTTGCACCTTCTTGCCATGTTGTTATTCACTCCAAGCAAACTGTAAGTCATGTGGCAGTGTGCCCAAGCTCAGTTTCATTCCCTTCTTACTGGATCCAAAGAGAGATTCTTTCTCTGTTCTATCTATGCAGCGTTCATGTCCTCTTGGGCTAGCTTGAGTCATGACCTCTAGTTCTGCATGCCTGACCCAAGGAAATAGAAGTTAATTAACCCCACTATGTGCCTCTTGCTCAGCTTCTCTTCTGATCCACCCTGAGACCTTTTCCCCTTTAACCTCACTGCGACCCACAGTTTTTCTCTGTAATGTGATACTCAATCAGTTTAATGAGGCTTCTGGATGCTATGGGCTGTATCTGGCCTGACTCTTTGTTAGACAGTGGTTACCAGTTCACTGGCATTTCTGCCTATACTTCATATGTAAATGAGTCCTGATGTCCACAAGGTGGTTTCCGGTTTCCCCATAGCCAGATTCTGGGAGTTTCTACAAATAGCTCACTCCTAAAAGAAAAGAGGACATGGGGAATGAAAGGAATCTTTCCTTCACTGGGCAAGCAAAACATACCAAGAGAGAGAACAGAGAATGATGCACCTGGAGCTCATTATTCATCTTTTTTAATATAAATCTTTTGCCTGTAAATCAGTTACCTAAGAATTATTTCAACTTTCTCAATTACTGTTTCATAAGGAAAATTGCTTCACACTTCATTAACATTTAAAAACTAAAATTTCACAGTATTTTTGGTATGAAAACACATTTTAAGAAATCTCAAATACTAGAGGAAAAAGAACAAGAAGAAATAAATACTAAAAGATGCCAGGCAGGAGAATATCGACTTGCTAAAATGTGTGCACAGTGTGTGTTAATGAATGCTGCTCTTTCCTCTTGACCCCAGGCTTCCTGCGGGGCCTGTTAGCCTTTATTTGGAATATCCTCATGCTGTAAATTACACTGCACAGCATCCTCTCAATGCATCGGGTTTATGTTGTGTGATGATTAACTAAAGTAATTACAAGAGGGACCCAAAGCAGAAGTGACACAAAAGCAGGAGCTGGAAGCCACCTGAGGGGGTTGGAATAGCAGCTGAACAGAGACTAAGTTGACCACCTTCAGGCAAGAGGAAATGACCCTTGAAAAGGCACTGAGCGGAAAGCTCATTTGAATATGTAATTAAACATGGAAGAGAAGCAAGCTAAAATTATGTACCTATGTTTTGGATAACTTACAGAGGAAAAAGGGAGGGGAAAACTTGAAACTCATTTGTCATAAAAATGCATCTGACCTTTATACTAGAGGCATTTCATGCTTCTTTTTCAAATTGTGTGGGAAGATTTACATTGCAAGTATGACCTGGTACTGTGCCTCTCTTCTGGTGGAATTCAAGATGGTTGTGGTGAGCGTAGAGGGGTATGTGGTCCCGCTCTACGTTTCAGGCCACTTTGTTTCTCCTGGCTCCATGTCCCAAGGTGTCCAGCATCACAGAGCTTTCTGCTTTTCTTACACCCTGGGTTATCCATCCCACTCACATTCTGATCAAAAGCTGCTCCCAGCTAACTGGCAGCTGAGAAGGATTCCTGCAAATTCATTATTTTGATTGTTGACAATGACATTTGTATTCTTCCTAGAGCTGTTGGATTTTGATAGGGAGATTCCCACTTAGCTTCCACAGCAGACTATCTCTTTGTAGAATTTGAGGAGTCCATAGAAAGAAGAGATATATGAAGAATTACTTAGGGTCATACAGTCTATTATAGTAATTTTACCATGGCTTTAAGAAGGTTGCCAGCAGTTTTGCCTAATTTTAGGATTAGCTAGAAAGTAGCATGATGTGCCAAAGATTACAAGCCTCAGCGTCAGACTCCTCTGCCCTCACTTCCTGCTTTCTGAGTAACTTCAGGTGACCTGCTTAGTTTGTCTGACACTCCGGTTTCATTATACAGAAAAGAAAGGTAATGCTACACTATAGCAGTGAAAATTAAGTGACTTGATACTCCATTTCTAGAAAGCTCTCGCTGTGCAAAATCATAGCCTGACAAATGATGGGGGCCTACAAGGCTGTGAGAGTACACTGCAGAGGGCAAGCTGAGGCCTCTTTTCTCCCTACCAAAGGTTTTAAATCTTCCGCCATTCTAATTATTCCTTTTCTAAGAAAATTTATGTAACTGAAACTGACATAATTTCTATGTACCAGGTACCTTCATGGAAGACATCAAAATAAGATTGTGTGTAAAGTGTTTTTCGGGGGAAGTGAGTGTGTGTGTGTGTGTGTGTGTGTGTGTGTACATGAGCATATTTAGCTAGTTTGTCTTTTGTGTTTTTGTTTTGTTTTGTTTTGCTTTTTGTTTGATTAAGTCTTTGAAAGCCATTACAGACCACATCCTAGAAATAAAATTCTTTCCATTATCTTCCAGGAGGGAGGTTAGCAGAAATAAAAGTTAGCCTGAGAAAAGGAGATATGTGCATAGGACCTAGTTCTCTTCACTTACTAACTACATTAAGTAGATGCAATATCTGTAACATTTTCTGACCAGAATAGCTTGGTGACTGACCAATCAGAAAGGCACAGCATGGTGCAGACAGTGCCAGGGGATCTGCTGTTGGTCAAGTGTAATGTCTTCATGGTCTCTTAGACATGCAAACATGTTCCAGGCTTCCAAGCGAAGGGTCAGGTAGCACTTGGATAAGGGAGATAGCATTGAAAGGACCCAGGTTCTTGGGATTTACCAAGAAGTGTTTCAATGTTTTAAAGACCAGTGTAGTATTTAGTAACATGCCTCTGATACTGACCTGGTGTTTTAGTGTTGCAGCTGAGTCCATCATCATAAACGCAGACACCATACAACTAAAGGGAGCACCACTTGCCATCGTCCCACACCTAAGGGTCACCATGTCACCCAAGGCCATTATGAAAAGATTGCCTTACCTTCCAGGTGCATCCCCTTTCTCATCAAACCACACCTCCTCTCCAGACACTCCAACGAAGGAGGACTTGATGAGGAAGTCCAGGAGCTTGCGGCCATCGATGGGCTGCATGGCATCACAGAGGCCCACGTGGCCAGGGCAGAGGGCATGGTGCATGTTCTGCAGGCCGTGTGCCATCGCATAGATGGCATTAATAACAAAGCCCATCTTACTGTCCTGGACATAGTTTTCTTCTAAGCTTTCATTGCCTGTAATAGCAAAAAAACGGTCTTACCAAGGTCATGTTCATCAAGATTGTGTCTGTGTGCTTACCTGTCAAGTGCCTTCAGGACGAAGGCCCAGGTGGGTAGGCTTTCACTTGTGACCAGCAGTACTACATTCTCTCTGCAAATAGTTCACTCAGTTTCATTTTCTCTACTCAATAATGAATTTATGGGACACAGGAGTTTCATACAAGGTGAAAATGAAAACTTTTTATAAACCATGTATGTTAGTGTGCACCTACATTTCTAGCTCTTTGGGAGGCAAAGGCAGGAGGACTGTGAGTTCAGGCCCAGCCTAGGCAAGTTAGAGACTTTGTAAGACACTGTCTGCAAACAAGGAATAAAAGTAGCTAATAAATAAATAAATAAATAAATAAATAAATAAATAAGTAAATAAATACCAGGGATCCGATTCAGTGCAAAGGATTTGAGTTCAATTTCCAAGCCTGAAAAAGCTTTATTCATATAAGAAAATTCCTAAAGAGCAAGAAAATAACTCTTATTCTCTTTTGGCTCCTAGGAACTTACATGCAAAGTCTCTCCCTGTCTCCTGGTACTAGAAGTGCATTCTTTTACTTTCTCTGACAATCCAAAATTCATGAGAAGCCAGTGTTTGCTTTTTCTAGCCTGTGATATTTTCTTTTGGTGATCCTACCACTTTTATAATTTCTAATACCACAAAAATCCAGAGATAGAAAAAGACATAGGTATGAAGCATCTTCTCATTTAAGGTTGGCAATGCAGAAATACTTAGGTAACATTTGCTAATTATGAGAAGCTTGGGTGAATTATTTCTCTTTCTTCCATTTATGTATTTGGTACAGGGTGTCACTCTGCAGCTCAGATTCATAGCAATCCTCCTGTTTTCAGGCTCCCCAGCACAGGGATTACAGGCGTACACCATGGTGCCCAGATGCATCGCTGGCACAGCGCACCCCAGGGAGCAGCTGGAACATGGCATACAGGGCAGGGGATTGAATCCTGGTTTGAAATATTTCTTAATGGAAGAGTCATGCAATAATTTTAGCCTATAGGTTTTATCTGTGAATTTCAAAAGTCTGGTGATCATTTCTTCCCAGGAAAAAGAGGCCCCCAAGTAATAAAAGCTTCACAGGAATGGTATGGTGTTAAATCTAAGCTTCATATCAGAAGTCACAATTTCAGTATTGCATATGGATGAAAAACTTTACAGACCATTTGCATTGCATAACAGAAAGGTAACACATTAGGGAAGTGGCATGGATTGGGTGCACACTGCTGGCAGAATTCAGGGACTTTGCACTTGGTTGCAGAAGGATGTTCCTTTGCCCACTTTACCAATAATGAGGAGCCTATGCAACCTTTGTGCACCCAAGTTATAAAACTAGGAAAGTTGTCACATTCAGCTGCCCATGAGGTTGAGAACAGCCAAGACTATCTTCTTTGTTAAAGCCTAAGTATTCACTGGACATTTACTGTTCTTTGGCTAAAGGTTAGCAGAGGGTATATAAGAAGTTGGAGAGCTTGAAGTCTTTAGAGGGAATGGTAAAGTTTTGACTTTGATATTGAGCTTTGGATGAAAATAGAATTTTCCAAAAAGTTCTATTTAAAGGATGCTCTACTTAGATGTACAATGTGCCAAAGAGACAACAATGTCTATCCAAAGAGTAAGATGCAAAATACCCAGCCAGCCTGAAAAAGAAAATTATTCAATTCCCACCTATATTCAAAGTTTGCTTGATAGGATACCATCAAAACAGAAATTTGGTAATGTAATGATTTCCATATTGGAAAGAAACATGCCAGAAAATGAGGATTAAGAGAAAGAGAAGGCATTTTAAAATCAAACTATTTAGAATAAGCATAGAGAGTTATAGAAGATGAAAAGCAAAAATGCTTCTTGCACAACTGCGAAGTCACTGAAATAGGGCAACTTGTGTCTGTCACCAAGAGTCCCTGACCTTAATGATGTTTTGTTTTCCCCTCCAATTGAAAACTTACTAGGGTAATAAGAGAAGCAAATTTGTAACCTTGACTGATAAGCTTTGAACAAGACTTTACAGGTTACTTTGAGTCCCAAATGCTAGAGTCAGAACAATTTTCCCAGGGCAGGACTATGGATTGAGAAGCCTAAAACCTTCCAGACCATGGTCACTTAAAAGCTTCTTCTTGATACTAAATCCTCCCATCTGTAGGTGCAACTGTGAAAAAAATCAACAGTAAGATCAAAATTATAGGAAAAAGTATATAACATGCTTTACCACATGGAAAATTCTATTAGAGAGAAAACTATGGTGATTGCATTTGCTATTCCTCTCCTGATAATGAATAAAAATTGTTAATATATGTAAAAACTGTGTTGATAAGCCCAGTGTGGATGTCTTAATCTGGTAATGTCTAGTGGAAACTTCACTCAATGGCCCTGAGACAGTAAGTATTCTTGGATGCTTATTAGGTCACTGCTTTCTTTCTGATCCTTATTTAGGGCAGTCACTTAACATACCCAAACCAGGTCACTTTTTGGAGTCAAAGCTAGTGTTAACTATAGTCATTCCAGAAAACAGGTAT
>PVKN010037506.1:0-11238 GCA_004027915.1 Capromys pilorides
TTCACAATAATACTTCTGAGTAATGAATGGGATTATAGTTAAGATTTGTTTTTTAATGTTTTTAGGACAGAGTCTACAGGGTCTACACGGTATCACCATGTAGATCAGACTCTAGTGATTCTCCTGTGTTCAGCCTCCCAAGCACTAGGATTACAGGCATGCAACACCATGCCCAGTCTCAGTCAGTCTCAGCATGCCCTCGGGGGCAGGGCCAGCATGGCACACTGGGGATCGAACCCTGGCTGCTGTGCTCTGCCTGAGCAGGCACTGTAGTCCACTGAGCTATCTGGCCAGCCCTAAGATCTCCATTTTTGAATGGTACGTACTTTGAATAAAGTCTACTGGAAAATTTATTGGAATATAGCTTCACTGCAGTGTTGGAAATAGATAATTAAGAAATTACTGGAGATCATAGGTAGTTACAAAATGGTGGGTTATTTAAAAGGAACGTGAAAGTGAAATTACCTCAGTTCTATAGGAAGATATTACATAAAGTTATTCTTGGAATCTCAACACTAGAAGGAAATAGGAAAGAAGTAAGGTTCCCTAGACACCCAGGAAACAAGACTAAGAATTTTAAAGTAATACACAAGGAACCCTGATAACCCAAATTGTGACAAAATCAGTTAAAGTAAATGTAATTAAGCATTTATAACACTTAGTATCTTTGATAATGAAGTGTAACAACCTTTAATGTCTTCTTTCCCCCTCCTTCACACGCCCCATATTGGTTGTTATATGACTCAGTGCCTTTACAGTGTTCTCCTACTGAAAGAGCTGTCTGTGGTCCCCATAGAATACTGTCTATAGCTCAGATTAGAAGCCTTGAAGAAATGCCAAGCCATATTTAAAAGTTCACATGAACTTATGTCTCTTGTCGTTTTTTTATATCTACATATTTATAGGAGTTGCATAACCATTAATTCCACAACTGCCATTTGATAGTTCTCCATCACTGTGACCAAACACCTGAGGAGAACCACTTAAAGGAGGAAAGGTTTGTTTTGGCTCGTAGTTTCAGTCCATGGCTAGTGGCAAGACAGCAAAGCCATGGCACATGGCAGAGGTAAGCTGGTACTGCATGGCAGCCGTGGTCACCAGGGTCGTACACCCATGATCCATTCCTTCAGCAAAGCCCCAAATCCTATTTTCATCATCTCCCAAATAATGCCATCAATTATAGCCTCAATGATAGATTAATCTACTAATGAAGAGTCTTCATAAGCCCAAAAAGCCCATCCTCTGAACATAAGTTTTTGGGAGGAATATGTTATATCTAAATCATAACATTCTACTCTTGAGTTTAGCAATCTTCTATACTATGTATCCCTTGAGATGCTCATGTGCTTCTGCTCGAAGTGTGGTTATTGTGGTAATGGTGGTGGTGAGAATTATCATTTCAAAAACATTTCTTTAAAATGGAAACTACCAAAAACACACAACTTTGTTCTTTATCTTTTAGCACTTATCATTCAGCATTGAAAAGTTGAAATAAAGAGATTTCCCAAGGACTAGTTGACTCATTAACAAGAAGGAGGAAGGTCTAATTTTGAACTTTGTTTCACTTTTTTCAGATCTCGGGCACAGTGGACTGGCAGATCATTATGAAAATCCCCACTGGGGACAGCCGCCCCCTTACAGGAGTGAAGCCAACTGCAATTGGGATGAAGTGATAATAGACAGGACTGACCAGGAGGCGTGGCCTTCCATCACAGGAGTAGAGACTGAGTCTGCCTCAGAATGTCCTCCAGACACTGACTCTGCCTCTACCTGTGGCTCTGAGAACAGTAGCATGGCTACAAGCAGTGCCCAGAGCAGCTTCACAGGACATACCAAGAAAACAAATGGCAATAATGGCACCAATGGCGCACTCGTCCAAAGCCCTTCTAATCAGAGTGCCCTTGGGACAGGGGGAGTGAACGGGAATGGAAGCACAGCCAGAGTGTGGGGGGTAGCCACAGGCTCAGGCTCGGGCCTGGCTCACTGCTCTGTCAGTGGTGGGGATGGAAAAATGGACAACATGATTGGAGATGGAAGAAGTCAGAACTGCTGGGGTGCTTCTAACTCCAATGCCGGCATTAATCTTAACCTTAATCCTAATGCCAACCCAGCTGCCTGGCCTGTACTTGGACATGAAGGAACTGTGGCAACAGGCAACCCTTCCAGTATTTGCAGTCCAGTCAGTGCCATTGGACAGAATATGGGCAGCCAGAATGGGAACCCAGCAGGCACTCTGGGTGCTTGGGGAAACTTGCTGCCACAAGAGAGCACAGAACCACAAACGTCCACTTCTCAGAATGTGTCTTTCAGCATACAACCTCAGAACCTTAACACTGATGGACCAAATAACACTAACCCCATGAACTCTTCACCAAACCCTATCAATGCAATGCAGACAAATGGACTGCCAAACTGGGGCATGGCTGTTGGTATGGGGGCCATCATCTCACCCCACCTGCAAGGCCTTCCTGGTGCTAATGGATCATCAGTCTCTCAAGGCAGTGGGGGTGGTGGTGAAGGAATAAGCAATTCTGTGTGGGGGCTGTCCCCCAGTAACCCTGCCACAGGAAATAGCAGTTCTGGGTTCAGTCAGGGGAATGGAGACACTGTGAACTCAGCATTAAGTGCTAAACAAAATGGATCCAGCAGCGCTGTGCAAAAGGAAGGGAATGGAGGGAGTGCCTGGGAATCTGGGCCTCCAGCAGGTCCTGGGATACTCACCTGGGGCAGAGGCAGTGGCAACAATGGTGTTGGTAATATCCACTCGGGAGCTTGGGGCCACCCCAGCCGAAGTTCCTCTAATGGTGTGAATGGGGAGTGGGGAAAGCCCTCAAACCAGCATTCCAGTAGTGACATCAGTGGGAAAGGATCAGCAGGGTGGGATAGTCCCAGTGTTGCCAGCCAGACTTCTGCCTTGCAGCCTGGCAGTGAACACATGAACTCATGGGCCAAAGCTGCATCTTCTGGAGCTACGACAAGTGAAGGAAGTAGCGACGGGTCTGGCAATCACAATGAAGGAGGCACCGGGAGGGAGGGCACAGGAGAGGGCCGGAGACGAGATAAAGGGGTTATAGACCAGGGGCACATCCAACTGCCAAGGAATGATCTGGACCCCAGAGTTCTGTCTAATACTGGTTGGGGACAGACACCTGTAAAGCAAAACACTGCCTGGGAATTTGAAGAATCCCCTAGGTCTGAAAGGAAAAATGACAATGGGACAGAGGCCTGGGGTTGTGCAGCTACTCAGCCTTCAAACTCAGGGGGGAAGAATGATGGGTCCATCATGAACAGTACAAATACCTCTTCAGTATCGGGGTGGGTCAGCTCACCACCTGCCGCCGTGCCAGCAAACACAGGTTGGGGAGACAGCAACAACAAAGCAAGTGGCCCAGGGGTTTGGGGGGACTCGATAAGCTCTACTGCTGTTACTAATGCTGCTGCTGCCAAGAGTGGCCATTCTTGGAGTGGGACCGTAAATCAGGAGGACAAATCGCCCACCACCTGGGGTGAGCCTCAGAAGCCCAAATCCCAAAACTGGGGAGAGGGACAAAGATCAAACCCATCCTGGAGTACAGGAGCAGGGGACTGGGCAGATTCATCATCTGTCCTGGGACACCTGGGAGATGGGAAAAAAAGTGGATCTGGATGGGATGCTGACAGTACTAGATCAGGGTCTGGTTGGAATGATGCCACACGATGTGGGACCAGTGGCTGGGGCAATGGCACAAATACAAAAGTGAATCCAGGTACAAACTGGGGGGAATCTCTGAAACCTGGTTCCCAACAGAACTGGGCCAACAAACCCCAAGACAACAATGTGAGTAACTGGGGAGGAGCTGCTTCTGTTAAACAGACAGGAACAGGGTGGATTGGGGGGCCAGTACCCGTTAAGCAGAAGGACAGCAGTGAGGCCACTGGCTGGGAAGAACCCTCTCCACCGTCTATCCGACGCAAAATGGAAATTGATGATGGTACCTCAGCTTGGGGGGACCCAAGCAACTACAACAATAAAACTGTAAACATGTGGGACAGAAACAACCCAGTCATGCAGAGCAGTACCACAACCAACAGCACCACCACCACCCCCACCACGACCAACACCACGCACCACGGTGAGACGCCGCCTCCGCACCAGGCCAGCACTCAGCTGAATCGGTCACCTTTGCTGGGGCCAGGTATGGAAGGTGTCTTACGCTACTTTATGAGTAAAAAGTTAGTTCATGCTCCATACATATGCATCATGGTTTTGCATGCTCTAACATAAACATCCTTTGGCCTTACAGTGTCATATCTAAACATCTTCTAAAAAGAATAAAAGCAGGAGCCTCTAGTTGTTTGCTATTCAAGGTGGGTGGGAAGCTGGGAGTTTTCTTTTTTTCACTTTACTAGAGGATAATTTATTTTGAAGTTTTTATTTTATGTTGTAGTGTATTTGTCTGGGTTCCTTATCAGTCATTGGGTAGTTTACATCTTTGTATAGAAGTAATTTTTAATTGTTTTTATTTTAGCTTCATTCTCAGTATTTTTCAGTGCTACTTCAGATCTTTATAAACATCAGTTTAGAGATGCCCACCATTCTGTGATGTATTTGGACCACAATTTTTTAGCCTTTGCTCAGTTATTGAACCTTTATATAGTTGATATCTGCCATCACCTGGGTTGATTATATATTATTAAATCCAGCCATGTTTTTCTACCATTTATTGTCCAAACGGTTTGAGTCTGTCCTCATGCCATCTATCTACCCCCCGTAAGTGATAATGGCACCACCATGAGCATCACATTTGAAAAGAAGAAATACGTATCTCTTTGTATTAGTTATTAATATATTGTATTAGTTTATGTTCATTTACAAATCTCTTCTTCAGTTAAACGAGTGGTCCTCAGCCCTAACTTTTTTTCAGGCTTACCTTGCTGTTGCCTGGAGGGGAGGAAGAGCAAGGATATTAATCCCAGAGAGCGTTAATTTAATTGGTTTGGAGTGAAGCCCATTCCTTGGTCATTTTGGAGCACCGCAGAGTTTCTCATGTACCGTTCACACTGGAATAGATAAATTTTTATAAAATTTGAAGGGCATTATACAAGTTATGTTTTTGATATCAGGTGACACAAAAATCCTAAATCAAACAAAGACTTGTGTTGTAAGTTCCTACTTGGTATAAGTAAAAAAGAAAATGATGAGAGATGATTTGGACCAGAAGCTGCTCACAGAAAGCTCGCATTATAAAAGAGAGAGGAAATAGAGCCCTAACTATGAGGGATACAGATAAAACTTTTTGCCCTCTGTAACTGGAACACTAACAGCTCAGTTTCTCTAGAACTGGGTCCATGGTAATGAAGCAAAGCTGTGTGCAGGATGGAGTCTGTCTGAACTGTGAGTAAGCCTGTCTTCACCAAGTCATAGCCCTCAGCAGGTATGGAAAGGACTAGGGAGAGCATATGCTCGGCTTCCACTCATGGGTGCTTTCCAAAATGCTTTCTGCACTCGTAGGAGAGAGTAGAAGCCTCTACAGTGGCCATGCTGTTCGTAGTGTACTTCATTTCCTGGACACTATTGAACTCTGCATATTGCCCATGTCAGTCTCCTATAATTAAACTAATAATTCTGTCCTCTGAAATAGTAAAATGCAAGAATTCATTCTTTCCCCACACTGCAGTTTCAGACTGTATCTTGTCTCCCCATTCTCCAGTCTTTCTTCGTAGTCGTGGTTTTCAGTCTTTATGGGCATCTGGAAAGCTTTTGTTATGAGGTTCCCTATGCCCAGAACTGATGTTGCTGTAACTGCACTTCACCAGTGCAGGACTGTAGCCTCCCTCACCCCAAAATCATACTCCTAGAAATGCATTACAAGTTTTATTTACCCTTTTCAACTATATGACACACTATTTCTCAAATTGGGCTTAATCTCTGACATCATCATCATGGTAGGATGCACACGCATGACACAGGATTGAACCCAGGACCTCTGCACTGAGCTATGATCCAATCCTTTTTGTTTTTTTCTTTTCAAACAGAAGCTTGTTTAATAACCCAGGTGAGCCTCAGACACAATCTTCTTGTCTACCTCAGGTGCCTAGAGTGCTAGGATTATAGATTTGCACCACTGTGCCTGGCTTTTTCTTCTTACTATTGCTGATTATTTGTCTCTTCCTGACTATGGTTTTTCTATAGCATTTCCTATAGCTCTTGTTCAGTGCAGAACCTACCCCTGATCAGCTGATAGAATCAGGGCTTCCAGCCTCTAGAGAGCTTTTATGAACCTTAATCTGTGGTTAGCATGTTATTCCTTCCTGTGTTATTCTGCCCCTAAATTTTATAAATATGCTGTAAGTACATGTCTCAGTTACTCTTCTCTTATTGCTTGGACAAATACCCGACACCCAAAATTAGGGAAGGAAAGCCTTATTTAGTTCACAGTTACTGGAGATTTCAGTCCATTCTCAGCTGGCTCCACGGCAGAGTAGCACGTGGCAGAGAGCAACCTTTCATAGTGGTGACAAAGAGCAAGAGAGCAAAGGGAGGAGTAGCAGCAATAATGGCCACAGAGAGCAAGTGTGTCTCCCTTATGTTGCATTCAGGCTATTGGCCCAGGCTGTGAATAGCACTTACACCCCTAATCTCAGCAGCACTCACACTCAACCCCAGTGGATCATGAGTTAATCACAAACCCTAGAAGTCCAACCCATGACTGCATGAGGCTTTGCAGGGACAGCTAGATACAAACCATAACAGTACATAGTAGAAGAATAAGGGTAGAGGATCCTCTACGCCCAGTCTGTCTGATGACACCCTGTGCATCTAGAACCCACCCTGCCAGGAAATCTGCCTGTAGTAAGTTTTTGTTGTTATTTTCCACTCTTGGCATGTCATTCCAGAAGGATTAGGGCAGGCACAGAGTGAGTGCTAAGTGCTAGTTGACTGTCCTGTGTAGACATGTTGGTTTAGAAATCTGTCCTGACATCACTGAAGAGACCTGAGTGGAGAGCCTGTGATACCATGATTCCTCTGCAGCACGACTGGAAATTTAGGGAAGCTGGCCCCTCCCACTCTAGTCCAGCTCCTTAAGGTGGCACAGGGCGAGCAAGTGGTAGTTCACAGTGTCTGGGTCTCAGGACAGGAAGACCTTGGAGAAAGGGGCCAGGGTAGGCTGCAGAGATCTTTCAGACTGTCTAGCCTTATGTCCAGAATTCTGGAGAAATGGGTAATTTTAAGCAAATCCTGGATATTTATACTTTTTATAGAAGCAGTCATTCTGGCTGTAGTATGAGAACCTGGTCAACAAGCTGAAAAAATGAAGAAGAGGTAGGCAGGTAGCATCTTTGAGTGGATATTGGTACTCTAAAACAGAGGCAGACTTGGAAAGAGTGAGGTGGAGCTTGCTCAGTGATGGGGTGAGGAGCAGGAGATTGTGTTGTCTGCCAGCATATCCATGAACGAGTCTCAGACACTTTGGGACCTGTGTTGGACACAGAAGACCAGACAGATCTCAGCACAAAGCTAGCTGAAGGTGCATCTATGGGAGAGTTGCCTTTAGCAGAGGGCCGATGCAGATGGTTAAAGTAATTAGGATGATAGAGTTTTGAGCACACTTAAAAGACAGTAGAGTAACATAAGTGGAGAAAACAGACACAATGGGAGGTGATCCCTTCATCCAGTAGGAGAAGAAGCTCATTGTCCATTGCAGAGGGAAGGGGAGGCAGGTACACCAGCCGGCCAGGTGGTGGAGCCAAAGGGTACAGAACACCAGTGCCTGCCCAGAATGGTGAGGGACATAGCAGACTTGGGCAAAGGATAACGTGTAGAGAATGGAAGATCCTTGACGAGGGTCCAAAGGGTTGCTGAGCAGTCAGGGCCCAGGGACAGTAGCACTTGGTGGAGAAACGCTGATTCATTCAGTCTGTGTCCTAGAGAGTACTGCATGCCGCA
Source organism: Capromys pilorides (assembly GCA_004027915.1). Taxonomy (NCBI): domain Eukaryota; kingdom Metazoa; phylum Chordata; class Mammalia; order Rodentia; family Capromyidae; genus Capromys; species Capromys pilorides. The sequence goes on from PVKN010037506.1 coordinate 7,928, forward strand.
TGAGACACAGCAAGGAGTGGGCAGATGAGGTGAGTTATAGGTATGTACAGGTTGGGATAGTAGGCAGGTGTGGTGGTGCACACCTGTAATTCCACCACCCAGGAGGCTGAGGCAGGAGAATTGAAAGTTTGAACCTAGTGTGGGTAACAGAAACTTACTTTTCTCAAAGTAAGAGAATGGGGATATTTCTCAGTGTAATAAGCCCAGGGTTCAATCCTCAGTACTACCACCACCCCTCAAAAGAAAAAAAAAAAAAAATGCGTCAAGGGAAAGCAAGTTCCAGTCAGGCAGAGGATTGCTGTGTTCGTAAGGCAGCCAAGGGCCAGCCAGATAGCTCAGTAGATTGGGTTCAATCTCCGTGTGCCTAGGGCGTGCTGAGAAGGAGATTGAGACTGGGTGTGGTATAGCACACCTGTAATCCCAGCACCTGGGAGGCTAAAAAAGGAGGATCACTGCAAGTCCAATCTGTGTAGTGAGAACCTGTTGACCCTGTACTAAATACATGAAAGAAAAAGAAAAGAAAATGTAAGGTAGCCAAGGCACTGGATGACCAGTTGGTTGTTACCTACAGTGAAAGAATTGTTTTCTCCATTGATTTGAGCAGCACTGCCATAGTGAGCCTCCCCAGTCCACCTGGCTGGCCTCTCAGTTCCTTGGCAGCTCATCTTACCTACCTGAAGCATGCCTGGCACATAAAAAAATCCTGTTTGAATTCACCTATACTTCTGTATAGTTACAGAATGCTCCTCAACTCACCTGTGTGTCACGTGCCCTACCCTTTTTCTATGAATAAGCATTTTTAATGAAAATGTTTCATACGGAATCCCGTATTTCTGGCTCTTAGCAGCCTGGAAGGAGTGATAGGTTGAACTCTCGGTGGCAGCAGTCACCTGGGGCAGATGCCTTAAAGGAGGGCCCAGATACTTCCAAGTGCCACTCCCCACCATCCCTGAGAGTTCCAGCACAGGGTCTTTTGCTTTTTATTTTTTTTAATACAGAGTCTACAGGATCTCACTACATAGATCGGACTGATAGTGATTCTTATGTTTTCAGCCTCCCAAATGCTGGGATTACACGCACGTGCCACCACTCCCAGTGTCAATCACTGTCTCAATGTACCCTGGGGGCAAGGCCGGCATGGCATGCCAGTGATCGAACCCTGGCCCCTGCTTCTGCCTAAACAGGTGCTTTAATCCGCTGAGCGATTGGGCCTGTCCTAGCACAGGGCTTTTGAGCAGTAACCACTCAGTGTCTGGCTTGTGCTGTGTCATCCTACACTGTTCTTGCTTACAATAACTGTTAGTTCCTTGGTGTATTTGAATTTGTGGTTCCTTTTTTTAAGTAATGTGTGTGGCTGTCATTTCTAAATATATGTTCTAAGATATACATTAAAAAATTAAAATAGGAGGGGCCAGGGAGATAGCTCAGGGGCACAAGTGCCTGCTGCCTGGCAAGTGCAAGGTCCTGAGTTTGATCCCCGGTTCCACCAAAAAAAAAATTAAAACAGGAAGAAAGATAATTGATTGCCCAAAAAAAAGGAATTTGAAGACATTTTTCCAACTTTTCTCCAGCCTTCCTATTGATAGTTACAGAATTTGTCTCAAGACTTGGTCCTTTTCATGCTAGTTGGCCTAACAGCTCATTAAAAACTTTTGTTTCAGAGAAAGAAAAATGAATTTGAAAATTAGGAGATAGTATAATATACTGGAAAAGGCCAATAATACCAAATATTATATAGTTTAATATCATTACAGTAACTACTCTGAAATGTAGCATTTTAACATGTCTTTCTGGATGTGGTAGTTCACACCTATAATCCCTGCATTCAGGAGGCCAGCCTAGGCTACATAGTGAGTTCAAGGCTAGCCTGAAATATGTAGCAAAATCCTGTCTTGGATGGATGGATGGGTGGGTGGGTGGGTGGGTGGGTGGGTGGATGGGCAGGCAGGCAGCAGGTGGGCAGGCAGTGTGATTTTATAGGCCTCTTCTGCCAATTTAGACATCCCACAGCTGTATTTCCAGGGGCCCTCAGGCCTTCAGGAAAAGCTCCAGCTCTCAGGCCTGTGCCTGACACTGGAATCTTAGGGTAGAGGTGGTCTGGCCACACCTGTGTGCATACAGTGTCTTTGTCTAAGGTCTCCTTTTATAAGTGGGAGTGGGACCAAGCTTGGTGTAGTGGCACATGCCCATAATCCATGCATTCAGAAGCATTTCTTGTTTAGTTAAAACGACCAAAATCATTCCTTCCTTCCTTCCCTCCCTCCTTCCCTCCCCCTCCCCCTCCCCCTCCGCTTCTACCTCCCTCTCCCTCTCCACTTTAGGACATACATATAAACAGTGTTGCTATAGATTAACTTAAAGTGGGAACTTTGTTTTCTATGATTTGAAACATTAAGCTTGCAAATCATTTACCTTCTGCATAAGATACTCCGCAGAATTTTTTCTGCTTTTTTTGTTGTTTTTGAATATTTAAAATTTTATTTTAAAGAGTAAAAATAGCAGAAACAAAGATAGAAAAAGAGTAACAAGCAAGAGTATGTATAGTACAGAATTTCAAAAGAACAAATTTAACAGTGGTTGTATCATATTTTTTCTGCTTTTAAAATTAAAAAAACAATTATATATATTCTTAGTTTTGACTTAAATAATCTGTAGAAGATGTATAAGGTTGTCTTTCAAAGAGAAGTATAGGAATGACAAATTGAGGGTGAATTCACTGCTGAGTTATCTAAAATAAATCAGGGCCTGGGGAGATAGCTCAGCAGTCTAAGTGCCTGCCTGGCGAGTGTAAGAACTCGGGTTCTATTTCACCAGCCCCATGATGAGCCGGCTGCTGAAACCAAACATAGTGGCACACGCCTATAATCACAGTGCTGGGGAGGCTGAGACAGGAGGATCACTACGAGTCCAAGCTGCATAGTGAGACCCTGTAACAAATAAAAGATACATAGATAGATAGATGGATAGGTAGGTAGGTAGATAGATAGATAGATAGATAGATAGATAGATAGATAGATAGAGGTAGATAGAATATATGTAGATATATATTTAGTATTTTCATAGGTGATTGGTCTTTAGCAATATCATTCTTTTAGCTTTCAAAGCATACATAATGTTTATCAGCTATGTTCATTGCCCAGATTTAATTTTGTCCCTTTAGTATGTAAAGCTGCTTTCCCCAATAACATTTGTTGTGCATAACTATAGGTAACACAGCCAGTGATTGCTGGCAGTCACTGATTCAGATGGCGCCCATTAATGGTAATAGCTTGCATAATCAAATGCGCCAGCATAGGCTCAGTTTGTAATTT
>PVKN010037507.1:0-11233 GCA_004027915.1 Capromys pilorides
CCCCCCCATACCGAGGATTGAACTCAGGACTCTGTGCTTGCAAGGCAAGTACTTATTCTACTGAGCTATCTGCCCAGCTCTTGTAAAAAATCTTGAGTAAAAAAATTTCTCTTAGCTCAGTGGTCTAAAGCACCTGCTTAGACAAGCTTAGGCAACCGCAGGGACTTCGGTTCAATCCCCGGCACCACATGCTGCGTCAGCCCTGCCCCCAGGGCAGGCTGAGCCGGCAATAACATAAATAAATTTAAAAAATCTTTCTCTCTTTTACGTTCAAGTTATTCAAGATAAAAAGAAAACTTAAAATTACTAAGGTAACTCAGAGAAATCTATCAAATCTAGTCTCTAAGCCAACTGAGGAAGAACTAAACTCCTTTTCAAAAGGATAGCTGATCTCAAGGTAAATATACAGTCAGAAGGAAAAGGAGGCATTTCTGGCTTGATCTTACCATCTCTACTGCTTTTTTCATCCTCGCTGCCACTGCTACTGTCTAAGCAAATGACTTCTTGGGACAAGACCCGAGGGGGCAACTGAGGACCATCACTTGCTCGTAAGACAATTTCCTCTAGGAAAAAAAGAAGGAAAGGAATGACAAACCATATTTAGCTCAAATAATTTTCCAAAATGATTTAGTACCCTGCCTCATTTGCTACTATCACAGGGAATATTCACTAGGAAGAAAGCCAGACGGCTTCTCAAAAACATTAGCCCTCTTTCCAAATTCCTTTTTTCTACTGATGTTTTCTTCCAATAGGAAGGTACATATACCTGACCACTAAAAGAAGTCCCCTTGAAGTGTTAAGATCCAAAGCTAGAGGCAAAAATCTCAACAAAATCAATCTGAAATGGCACATTTGTTTGTCTATAATTTCCAACTTCCCTTCCCTGCCATTATTTTGAAACAGGGTGTCACTGTGTAGTTCAGGTTAGCCTTGAGCTTGCTATGCACTCAGGCTGGCCTGGAACTTACAAGCTGAATGATTTCTATGGATTTCTTTTTTTTTTTTTAATTTTATTAATTATAATGAGAAAGAACAATGAGACAGTTTTGCTGGGCGTGGTGGTGTACACCTGTAATCCCAGCACTTGGGAGGCTGAGGCAGGAGGATCAGTGTGAGTTTGAGACCAGCCTGGGCTACAAAAGTGAGCTCAAGGCCAGCCTAAACTGCATTAATGAGACCCTGTCTCAAAAAGAAAGGAAAAGAAAAGAAAGAGATAGTTTTAAAACAGGTTAGTAGGACAGTTACAATAATTAATACATTGCATATTGTTGTCTTCATAGTAGTTGTACAGAGGGGCTTGGAACTTACAAGCTCAATGACTTCAATGGATTTCTTTTGTTTTTTTTGCATTTTAGGGAAGGGTCTACAGGGTGTTCAGGATCTCACCACTAGATCGGACTCATAGTGATCTGCCTACTTACAGCCTCCCAAGAGCTGGGACTATAGGTAAGCACCACCATGCCCAGTCTCAATCACCTCTCAGCATGGCCTAGGGTCTGAAACCTGACCCCTGTGCCTACAGGTGCTTGAATCTGCTGAGCTATTTGGCTGGCCCTTCAATAGATTTTTGAGAGACTACAACCTTACTCCATATCTGTCTTTGAACATTGTGGGAGCCCAGGGCCTTTTCTGCCACTGTCTCTGCTCACCTGGGAGGAACTCCAGGGGAACGGTGGGAATGGGGGCTGCATAATCTTTCCTCTGCTGTTCCAGGCGCTTCCTTCTTTCTAATTCTTCCTGCTGTGCTGCTTTGGTAACAGGCTCCAACTGATCCTCCCGGAGTAGTTTTCTAAAAAAGAGAAACCACTTGAGTTTATTTAAGATTTTAGCTGTGCTTAAGAGGAAAACCAACCAACAAACAAACCATGTCAGCAATGTAATGGCAAGCTAAAGAGGGAAATCATCATTGCTGGACTCAAATAAACAGAGAGGAGAGGCCATTTCAGCACACTGAACCTATAAATTGAGCAGGATTGGGTGTACGGTTCCAGTTCAGGTTGTCTAGGCCAACATATTTTCCTTGTTATTTAACTTCCTGATAGACATCCCTGTCATCTTGTCTCTGCACATAACATATAAAGTAAAAACACATAATAATGTGATTCATAAAACTGAGAGTTTTAAAAATAAAACTGTTAAGTAGAAAAGTAAAATTATAGGGACTTTATATCTTTATTCTCCAGCTTAGAATAATACTTTCCAGTTATAGATATGTTTTTAAAAAAGAAAAAGTGGAGCAGAAGACAATGATCATTTAGGAAGGACTGTTGGGAATTTGGATAATTAAAGTTCACATTTGAGCTACCCAGCCACGCCTCACCACCAATCTGAAGTTGCAATCTAAAAAACAAAACAAAACAAAAAAAAACAGTTTAAACTTCTTCTTGTTTTGAGACATATGACAAAGAAACAAAAAATCTGAGAGCACCCTACCATCTATGGGCCACCTCCCAAAACTCCTCAGTAGTAGTCAAGACCCTTCCACATCTTTCCTATATCCTTACCCAGCCCCTCCCAGTGTTTCTGAGCCCACTTTCTCTATTAAAGGCACACAATTGGGTACTTTCCTCCTTGAGAGAGAGGATTCTCCTATCCAAATTAGTCGTGCTACTGTCAATCTTACAACAGAGTTAGTATCTCTACCACTCACTTCTCCCTTTGCCCAGAGTACAGCTCACCGTATGTTTCTCCTCATGTGAGAGGGCTTCTGGGCTCTCTTCTTTTTGGGGTCCTCAGAGGCTAGGATCTTGCCTTGATGGTGCCTAAGCTGCTCTGAAGGCTCAGACTGAGATGAGGTAGTTGAAGTGCACCGTGGCGGCCGCTGTCCATCTTCCCCCAGTTGGGCATGCTCAGTACCACACAGGCTATCAAGGGACAAGTCTGAAAAATCAAGAAGAAAGACATGGCTTTACTTTGTAGGAAGTGGGGGTGATGCCAGACACAACTGGGTTTGAATCTCTACTCAGCAACTTATGAGCTGGTAACCTAAGGCAAGTAATATCTCTTTTAACCAATGGATACATATCTATGAAATGAGGACAGTGACATACCTTAGAGCTGTTCTGAGGACTAAATTGTGCCTAGCCCATTATAAATGACAGCCAGTACTTTTATTATCACTGAGCACTACAATCAGAGAAGAGGCTTCATAGTCTCAGGATACAAGAAAGGGACAGAGCCTGTTCAGTTTTGTTCCAAATGCAGCTCACATTCACTGTGTAACATTAAATAAGGCTCTTTACCTCTTGTTTACAGATAGGGAGAATACCCTTCATGGTTCCCCTGACATGATAGGCTAAGAGTGTGCTCTACAACTGTTACTTATGTGTGTCCAAAATCCTGCAGCTCAATCTGAACACAACTGAAGCAAGAAAGGCAATGCAGTACAGCACTGACACACAAAAATGAGTGTGACTAGGTCTTAATGGTGACTCATTATGTCTTGTCTTGGTCAGTTGGAATAGTGGGTTCCAATATTCCAGATCCTGGAAAGAACCCACTCATTCAAAAGTAGAGAAAAATATTTTTTTGGACTGAATTTTTTCCATTGTTTTTTAGATTATTTATTTATTTATTTATTTCTCTGGGTTTTTAAATCTTTATTTTCTGTTATTATCTAAGTTTATGGATTCTCTTTTACTCCTTAAAAAAGAATCTTTTCTTTCATTTTTCTCTTCTTCTCATCTTCATTGGATTTTGCAATTTTTCTTCTTTACCTCGAAAATTCTACTGAAAGTATAGGCAGTGAAAGTAACCAATGTGAGGATACTGTCAGAAAGCAGAAGTTTGATGCTGATGGCCATATAGAATACTCAAAAGTACCCTAAAAGCAAGAAAACATGGAAAATGGATTCTAGAGTTCTTAGATGACACAAAAAGACAAATATGAATGAATGAGAGAAAATTAAAGATGGTATAAATGATCTAAAAAATCTACTTATAGGGCCAACCAAATAGTTCAGTGGATTAAAGTACCTGTATAGGGGTCAGGAGTTTGATCTCTGGCCTACCCTGCCAGCGCTGACCCTGCTCCCAAGGCATGATGAGATGGCTAGTGAGACTGGGTGTGGTGGCATGCACCTGTAATTACAGCTTGTGGGAGGCTGAACATAGGCAGATCACTATGAGTCCAATCTACCTAATGAGACTCTGCCCTAAAATACAAAAAAAAAAAAATCTACTTATAGAAATCATAGCAGAAATTTTCACAAGAATGAAGAAAGAATTCAACATACAGGTAAGCAAGGCATATATGTCCATGACCTGAAAAGAACTTCTCAATGATTCATCTTAGTCAAAATCCCAGAAGCCCAAAAGAACATCTTAAAAGCTGTTGAGAAAATCACCCATAAAGATAAGCCTACTAGAATTACTGCAGATTTCTCAACACAAATGTTAAAGAACAGGAAGGAAGTTCTTCAAGTCCTGGAAGAAAACAACTTTCAACCCAAACTTTTGTGTGTGTGTGTGTGTGTGTGTGTGTGTGTGTGTGTGTGTGTGAGAGAGAGAGAGAGAGAGAGAGAGAGAGAGAGAGAGAGAGAGACTGGGGATTAAACTCAGGCCCTTGCACTTGCCAGGAAAGCGCTTATTCTACTGAGCTATTTCTCTGGCCCCTTCAACTCAAACTAATATATCCTCTAAAACTATCTTTCAAAACTGATGAGAAATGAAGTCTTTCTATGACCAAGAGCACCTTCAAAAATTCATGATCATCAAGCCAACAACCAAAAATTCTCAAGGATATCCTAGTGTTATGGTTTATGTCTAGTTGTCCCGCAAAGCCTCATGCAATCAGGGGGCAGGGACTTCTAGAGTTTGAGACTTGAGTCATGATCCACTGGGATTATGTGTTTTAGTACTGATGGGACTATGGGTCTGAGTACTGCTGGGATTACTTGACTCTTGATCCACTGGGATTATGTGTTTTAGTACGGATGGAATTATGGGTCTGAGTCCTTCTGGGATTATGGGTGTGGCCTAAGGTAGATAGGTTGAGGCAGAGAGCCTGAATGGACTATAAAGAGAAACAGAGAGATAGATGCTGGCTGTTGCTCTCTGCGCCCTGGTTGGTTGGTTGCCTCTGTCATCATTTTATTGCTGTTCTGCCGCCAGGAACTGGATGCTCTCTGGCCTGTTCCACTCAGCCTTGGGCCAACTGAATATGGACTGAAACCTCCAGCAACTGTGAGCTAAATAAACTTTTCCTTCCTTCATTTTGAGTGTCAGTATTTGTCCCAGCAACAAGTAAAAAGTAACTAAGACACCTAGAAAGACACAAAGAAGACAGCAATGCCAAAAAAGTCTAATAGAATAAATATACAAAGTTGGACAAGCAGTTAAGCAGTAGAGGAAGAAAAAAAAAAATCAGCAACAGGAAGATAATGCAATGACATGCATAAGTCAGCAACTTTCAGTAATAACATTCAATGTGAATGATCTCAACTACTCAATGAAAAGACACAGACTGGAAGCTGGCTTAAAAATCAGTATGTTACATACAAGAAACACATTTAACCCAAAAGGAAACTCACAGACTAAAAATCAAAGGATGAAAAACACTACTCCATGCAACAGGAGTACCAAAAAAAGCAATTGTAGTTATCCTTTTAGACAATGTGGATATAAAGCCAAAACTAATCAAAAGAGCCACAGAAAATCACTACATACTGGTTAATGTAACAGTTAAATTGGAAAAGATAACAACTATAAATATACAGAGCAGACTCTCAAGTTACCTCACATATGAACAACTTGGGTTATAACTGACATTTTAGGTTTCACTTATGACCAAAGTTTTGATTAATGACCCAAATGCCACTCACTTATGCAATTGTAAATAAGGACTTGGGATGCCAGAAAAGTGTATATGGGCCAAAGATATAGGTTAGTGGCACAGTACCTGGCAAGTGCAAGGTGAGTCCGGATGCAATATTTGTGGATGTTATTTCAGTCAGTGCTTTATATAATCACTATGATTACTGCTATCAAAATGGCCCCAAAAGGAGCTAAAGCAGGAAGGAAAGGCAAAGAAAGCAATCACAGTAGAAAAGAACAGTGTTAAAAGACAGAAACAGGCAACTTTAGAACAGTTTGTTTAATTTTTTTTTAAACGTAGTTAGTAGAGTGTCTACAGGATCTCACTACACAGATGAAACTCATAGTGATCCTCCTGCTTTCCATAGTGGGATTATAGGCATGTGACACCACAGTAGACCAGGGACTGAACCCCAGTCCCTGTATCTCCTTAACAGGTGCTTTAGTCAGCTGGAGCTATCTGGCTGGCCTTAGTTAATTTTTTTTTATTTGAGTCTGAGTCTCACTCTGTAGTTCAGGCTGGCCTTGAACTCCTCGCACAGCCCAGACTGGCCTCAAAATTTTGGCAATCCTCCTGCCTCAGCTTCCAGAGTGCTGAGATTATAAGCATGTCACCATGCCCACCTAGACCAGTTTTTAATTCTCAAAAGGTTGAAACTCAGTGTACCAGTAGCAGGTCTTTACTGGGTTACAGATTTTCCCAAGGAGAGAAAAGACACCAGAAAGCCAAATCCCAGATGTTCTTATGAAAGAGAACTCTCCTTCCAAATAATAACCACTTTCCATTTCATCCTCCCTTACTGCAAGCCCAAGATGTCAACTTGAATGGTGAGTACAGTATCAAATTGTCAGCTCTGTTGAGCTAGACATAATTTATAACTTTTTAGTAAATACACTAGGAAAATTAGTGGTGTTTCTGGTAAATTATGAACACTATACAACCCTTTTTATTAGGAAAAGTTAGTTAAGGGGTGATTTGAGAGGTCCAGAATGCATTATGGCTATTTTCAGTATTTGTTATGGCAAAATAGTTGACTTATAACCAACTTGAGTTACATTCAGCCCTCATGTACAAATTGAGTTTGTAAGTCCAGGGTTCATTGTATATGCACCAAATACCAGTGCACCTAATTTCATTAAAAACACCTTTGGACAGAGAAGACCAGATAAACATCCATACAACTATAATGGGGCAATCACAATACCCTAGTATCACAAACATATCAACTAGATTAAAAAAAACCAACACAGAAATATGAGTTGAGGGGTGACACCCACTTGGGACCACCCTCCTGTCTCTCTCTCGGACAGGAGCTTTCTTTCCCTCAATAAATATGTTTTGCTCATTAAAAAAAAGAGAAAGAACTATGACAGAATACACCTTCTTCTAAGTAGCTCATGGACCTTCCTTGAAAACAGACCACACACTAGCCCATAAAGTATGCTTAAGTAAAAAGGAAAGAATCAAAATTATCTCTTATATATTATAGTGCAATGAAACTAGAAAGCAATGGTAAGGAAACCAAAGAAATTATGCAAGACATGGTGATCTTAAAATACATTATTTACATAATCAATAGATCACAGGATAAATTAAGGAAGAGATTAGTTCCTATAACCAAGTGATAAGGCTAGTACTAGAACCTAGGGAACACAATCAAAGCAATCCTAAGAGGGAAATTTACAGCTATTACTGCTTACTCAGAAAAACACAAAGAGCACAAATCAGTAACATGAGGTACCTCAAGGTCCTGGGGGAAAAAAAGAGCAATCAAAAGCTAATACAAGGAAATTATAAAAGTTGGAGCAGAAATTAATGAAAATGAAACCAAAAAACCAAAAAAAGGGGCAGAGGTGAAGCAGGAGAACAGGTATGAGTTCAAGGCCAGCCTGGGAGACACACACACACACACACACACACACACACACACACAAATCAATCAACAAATTGAATGGCTGAATCTTTGAAAGGATAAACAAAACGGACAAAGCCTTAGGTAGTATAAGCAAAAAACAGGTGAAAAAAAAACACATGGTTGTAATGTGTCAATTATTGTGAATATACTACTAACGTGTTTTGAAACTATCATATTGTTATCTTATTAAAAGTAATAAATAAATAAATGAAGAAAAGAAAAACACACGGCAATGCAATCGGAAATGAAAATGATGAAATCACAAGGCATTGCTAAAATCCAGAAGATAATTAGTAAGCAATCTGAAAAATCTGTGTTCCAATAAACTGGAGAGTTACCAAAAAAAAAAAAAAAAAAAAAAAAGTGGTTAGATGACTAGATGCATAAGAATTACTAAAACTGAACCAAGAAGTTATAAAAATTCTTCAATTAATGAAGTTGCAGGAGTAGGGTGGTACCTCAGTTCTTGAATGTTTTTATTTGCAAACAATTTGGTTCACAAACGTCTGGCTAAACTTTGTGTTTGTTTGCAAACTCTACGTCAAATGACAAACATGACCACCAATATCTTTCCTACACAAACACAAACAAGGCTGTCTTTGTCAAAATCACAGAACACATTAAATTCATGAACTAAAGTACCACTGTACTTTCAAACTCCCTCTTCAAAGCTAGTGAGACAGGAGGTAAAGGTGTGGCAAAACTGACTGGGGAACCGGGCACAACCTATTAATTACAAGACTCCAGAACATATGTGTAAGACAGTTTTCACAGCCCTGCATGTGGACTTCTTTCAAGAATCTGAAGAGGTTTTTTTTTTTTTTTTTTTGGGCGGGGGGCAAATCTGAAGAGGTTTTTTTGCGGGGGTGCGGGGGGATCTGAAGAGGTTTTTGACCGGATGTCAGCCTGAGCCACAGGCTCCCTGCACCACCTCTCAGGACCCGTATGTAGAAGTTCTCACTGCTTTCCTCCAGATTGGGCCACATAAAAGGATATAGATCTCATGAGGAACTCACTATTGTGGCTTTCCTCATGAGAGCCTGCTCTGTGTTCTCCAAGGTGTACTTTTATTTTGCCTTTTCCTCCTTCATTCAGCCCAAACTCATTCTGCAGAGGCAGATTCTTCCTCACTTTTCACTTTCACTTTTTCAAATAAAGTCTGTCATCATTTTTTGCTCACTTAATTCAATTTTTTGTACAAGATAAGAAGAACCTAAAATCCAACTACAGGAGATGCAAGCACAAAACCCAGTAAAATTTATTTGCTAGCCACGTTTGGAAGAAGCCATCCAGTAACACTTGCATTAACTTGATTTCAAAAACAGACAAAGATTTGGTTTAAAAAAAAAAAAAAGAAAAGAACTACGGGTGAATCTCTTTAATGAAAATAGATGCAAAGATCCGTAAGTTATGGGCAAACAATGAAACAAATCATTAAAAAGATTATATATCATGACAAAGTAGGCTTCATCCCAGAAATGCAAGGATGGGTAACGTACAAAGATGATGATGATGATGATGACGATGACGATGACGATGGTGATGATGATGGTGATGATAACAAACGTAATATATCACATAAATAGAAGGACAATGATCATCTCAATATATGCAGAAAAACCTCTGGCAAGACCTAACACTCAGAGCCAGGTAGGGAGGGTGGTACACCTTTCTAATCCCAGCACTGATGAGGGTGAGGCAGTAGGACTGTCATGAGTTCAAGGCCAGTGTGGACTCCATAACAAAGCCCTGTCTAAAAAGAAAAAGGAAAAAAAAAAAAAAAAACCTCAACATCCATTCATGATAAAAAACAATCTGAACATGATGGATAAGGACCTTCTCCCAACGTGACAAAACCCATTTATGACAAACCAATGGTAAATATGTCAAATGGGAAAAATCTAAAAGTTCTTTCTTTAAACTCAGGAATTAAGACAAAGATGCTCTCTGATCTCTTGATCCATATAATACTCAAAACTATTCGCCAGGAAAGATAAAGAAATAAAAAAGATAAGAACACAGAAGTCAAACTATCCTTAGAGATGACATAACACTTAACCGTTTGACTGCTAAGGAACGCTATCGCGCTCTTCTTATGTTACTCCATAATGCGAAGAGCGCTCCTTAGCAGTCAAATGGTTAATATAGAAAACTCCAAAACTCCCAGCAAAAACTACTAGAATAAACAAATTCAGCATGGATATAAAATCAAAACACAAAAATCAATAGCATTCTTATACATCAATAATTAGCCTCCAAGAGCCGGGCTGTGGTGGCGCACGCCTGTAATCCTAGCACTTGGGAGGCTGAAGCAGGAGGATCAGAGCGAGTTTGAGACCAGCCTGGCCTACAAAAGGTAAGCTTGAGGCCAGCCTGAGCTGCATAGCGAGACCCTGTCTCAAAAGGAGAAAATAATAATAATAATAATAATAATAATAATAACAATAATTAGTCCTCCGAGAAATAAATTAAGAAAACAATACCATCCACAGTAGCTGCAAGAGGAATTAAATATTTTAAAAATTAACCAAATAAACGAAGTGTAAGACTTCTAAGACAAAAACTACAGTACTCAGAAAAAGATCAAAGAGGACATTAAGAACCATATGTTACATACATGTACCAACTCTCCACAATGAATGTAATCATTATTACTGCAAATATGTACTACAAAAAATAAAAATATTAATTCAAAAGTTGGTTTGCAGAAAACTAGTTTGGGCACAAATATAAAGAAGTCAGAATACTCAAGAACAGCTAGTTGATGGTAATATGAAGTGGTACAGTTGCTATAGAAAACAAAATGAAGTTTCCTCACAAAATTAAACACAAAATAACTTTAATTTAACAATCCTATTATTTTGGGGTATATTCTCAAAATATTGAAATCAGGAACTCTGATTTTTGCACCCCAAAGTTCACAACAACATTATAAATAAACTAAATGTCCGTTAATAGATAAACAGATAAAATGTGTGTGTTATAAATTTTTAAAAATAAATTCTGCTTCTTGGCATGCTGAGATGGTGACTGAAACTGGGTATGGTGGTGTATGCCTGTAATCCCAGCTCTTGGGAGGCTGAAAACAGGAGAATCACTACAAGTCTGATCTATGTGGTGACACCCTGTAAACCCTTTCCCAACTACATAAAATAATTAATTAATTAATTAAAAATCAGCTCTGTATGGTGGTATATACCTGTAATCTGAGCACTCAAGAGGCTGAGGCAGGAGAATTGCTGCAAATTTGAGTCTAGCTTGGGCTTCATAGTGAGTTGAAGTCCAATCTGCACTACATAAAGAGACCCTGTCTTAAAAATGAGGAGGAGAAGGAGGAAGAGAAAATGACTAGCAGTCAGATACTTGGTATAATATGGGTAACAATTTATGCTAAGTAAAATAAGCCTGTCACAAAATGATATATACTCTATGATTCCATTTACAAGAGACTCACACAAGACTCCAAACCAAAGAGATAAAAAGTACAGAGTAGTTACCAGAGG
>PVKN010037508.1:0-11237 GCA_004027915.1 Capromys pilorides
GGCTGTTGGAAACAGAAAACTGCAATGTAAATAAAGTCACCCAGTATAAAAGCCTTACTATTCCACGTAGCATGTATCTATCCTTCTGTCAGTCTTTTCATCCATCTATCCATCCATCCACCCTTAAGCATTTACAGGTTAATCATTGTGTTAGAATTAAGACCTTGGAAAAAGTAAATATATTTTCTATTTCTGAAGGGCTTATGTGCTAATGGGATTTGAACTTGGAAATTAGAGAGGAGAACAAGGATAGAATGGTATTCCAGAGTTGGAGTAGACTCATCGATGTTTAATTACAGATATAAAAGAAAAATAAAAGTATAAAATAGTTCTTAGGTTAGAATAGCTTATTTTAATTCTAGATCCAGTTTTTCTGTTGGCTGTTCTATGCTATGTGCTGCATCTGTAATCTTGGACCAGTCTTTTTTATTTGTGGCCTATTTTCCTCATCCACAAAGTTTAGGCTGAATGATTTTTTTCTAGTGCTTGACATTCCATTATTCTATTTCTTTGTCTATTATTTAGTATAAAAGGCTGGTGAGATAGCTCATGGCTGGTGAGATAGCTCAGCTGTTTAAAGCACCTGCTTAGGCAAGCTCAGGCAAGTTCAGGGCTCGCAGTTCGATCCCTCACACCACATGCTGCACCAGCCACACCTCCAGCCATAAAAAAAGACCAAGGACTAAACTGATAAACTATGGGGTGTTTGGAGCCTAAGAAGGGAACAGAGAGCAGCTGGAGAGAGACAACGAGGAACACAAGCTCTGGTCACGTCACAGGAGCTGCGGATGTAAGAATAACGAGCTGCAGGTTTATAACCAAAGCTTTGTTCTACCACTTCGCTTCCCAGCTCTCCCCACTGGCTTGCTTTTGCTCTGACCTCTCTGCTGCAGCACAAAGGACACTGCTGTGGAGCCAGATAACCCCAGATACCACCCTTCCTTCTCAGGTGTGTCCAGGCCCCGCATGGAGGCAGTCCCAGACTTCTGAGATGTCCATGAGCAGACACTTGGGCAAAGGCAGCGGCTGCCCGCTTCCCCTGAGGGCAGGAGATTTTTTTCGCTCCAAGCTATGGCTTATTTACTCTTCTTCCCCAGGCCTCTCTTTCAGGCCTGTATTGAATTTGGCAAAGAAGTTTTCAAGTCAGGGTTTAGGAAGACCTGTAGGTTACCAGCTCTGGAAGGCAGAGGGATCCTTAGCAGCAGGGGCCACAGCCTGGTTCTTGCCCAGCTCCCACCCCATAATGCAGACCTTGGCCCATTTTAGGTACTCAGTCAGTGCCCACTGAAGGAATAAGTGGTTGAATGAGTGATTGCAACTACACATGTACAAATGACAACACTGAAGTCCAGGATGACCAAAAGGCTGCTAAAAAGAGCACTGGCTTTGGAGTTCAAGCTGGAGTTGCGTCTGAGAGCCCTTCCCTCTTGATTGTAGCTCTTTAAATTGAAGAAAGTAATACAAGTCCTGTGTAGATAGTAGATGCGAATATTGAAAAGATGTCACAGAGAAAGCTGCTAGAATAGTGCCAGGTGCGCACAGTTTACACCTCATACTTTTAGACTCTAGCTTAACCCAACAAGGTTGCTCCACGTGTTAGTGGCAACGCTGAGATCTTTAGGAAAAAAAAAAAAAAACTAGGGGTGTGATATCAGGAAACAGTTACTTGAAAGATTTTAAGATGACAAGCAGCCTCGTCTACATAAAGGAGCTTTGGGTTCAGCCTCATTAGTGTGAGAGGGATGGATTGAATAGCTCTGGGCTCTGTCCAGTGCCTTTAGGGTCTTGGATCCAACGCTGCACTTCTAATCCTGACCATTGGGTGGCACCAGCCCATCAGGTTAGGTAACAGACAGTGGCGCTCAGGACCCCCTCAGCTCCACAGCAGGGGATGGGGGGGCAGGGGCTGGGGGTGGGAGGAAGGAGCAGCTTGGAGAGTCCAGGTGTTTGTGCCTCTTCGGGCCTGTGTGTGCCTTTGTGCGTGACTGGAGTGGGGGTGGGCTGTATAAGCATTACAAGGGTGCACAAGCATGTGTGTGTGTGTGTGTGTGTATGTGTGTGTGTGTGTGTGTATGTGCGTGCGCGCACATGGACGTGCATCCGTGCGCGCTAACAACTCAGAGAAAGGGGGCCTTTGTTTCACTCTTGTTTACATGCCGGGATTCATTTGACCTAGATGAAATCGCTCTACCCTGAGGACATTAGTCTAAGGCTGTAGGTGAAGTGAGGCTTGGGGACTTGGAATTTTCAAGACCTTAGGGGCATTACAATGTGTTTAACTGACCTCTTCTTACACGAGGGAACAACTAGAGCCAGAAGGCTCGACAGGGGATAAGCCGCAGACCTCTGGGGCCAAGCCACGGCTCTGGCATCCTAGCCTTATTTCCCAGGTTCTCCGTTCAAAACTGGGCTTCCATACAACATGGAGCAGAAGCAGCGGCCATGGTAAGTGACCTCTAAGAAGAAAACCGGAGCAAAACTGGCCCAGGCCTCACTGTCTCCTTAGTTGCAGCCTCATTTTAGGGTGAGCTTCCTGCCTTTTCTTCTTTGTGCTTTCTTCATCTGATCCCAGCGGTGCCCTGGTGTCATGGAATGCATGTCCGTGGTCTTCTTTCCTGTGCCAATTTCCTGCTATTTTTCTTTCAGTCCTTCTCTTGGGGACCAGCTCTATCCACCCCTGCCATAGCCTGGGGATTCAACTTCTGAGGACCTCAGGCCCTGTTCCCCTCTTCTGAGGCTTTCAGTGTCATCCCTATCCCCCTTTAAGAAGGACCTCAAGCTATATCCACAGTCTGGTGATGGTCTGTGTGCAGAGTTGGTTTGTGGCTTACAGAAAGGCAAGGAGCACTGCCATTTATTCAAAAGGACTCCACTCCCAAGTGCTAGGCTGGTTCTTTGGCTCTGGGCTCTGACTGCCTGGACTCAAATCCTGGTGGCCCAACCTCTCGGTCTACATTTTACAAACCAAGTGTCACTAGTGCCCATCATAGAGAAGTGTTGATGAGTTGAAATGGATTAATATATCAAGTCCCTGAACCTAATCCTCTAGGAGTGTTGTCATTTTATCCTTCCAGAAAAATCCTGTCAAAAAGGGCAATTTTGTGCCTCTATTTTATGAATGAGGAAATCGAAACTCAGAGGTGATGTAAATGATTTAGAGAAATGTAGCTAAGTGGAAAATATGATACTAGAACCCAAGCCTATGAATTCAGACCTTGCGTCAATCCTCTAAGATCATTTCTTGTCCCATTGCCAGGTCCGACATGAGGGGAGACCTCCCTTAAAAAAAAAAAAAAAACTTAAATAAGAGCAGAGTAAAATATTGCATATTATATAGAGATATCAAAAAAGTAAGTTAAAAAGACAGAAAAGACCTTCAGAGAAATAACTTTGTTCTAGATCTAATTCTAATCAAGCTGAAGCTGGTATTAGTATGACCTGGTGTGCTGAAAGTCTTGTATTCACACATCCTTTGTCCGTTTGGATCCACTACCATATAGAGACTGAGGCTGTCTTGGGTCCCTCATGAACTTCTAAGCCCAGTTCATGATTACTACTCCTTCGTGAGCTTTATCCCCGAGCATAATCAACTACATCTGAAATGAAGGTTTGACCTCTCACTATAGCTGAAAGGCAGCAGCAAATTACCTAACTGCAGAGGGGTGACTTGAGGCTGTGAATGGACCACCCTGGCGGCTGGTGGCTCCTAGCTGATCCTGGAAGGAACCTATGGGTAGATGTCCTCCAGCCAGTGTCGAGCCTGAGGGGAAATGCCCTGTGATGCTCTGGGCTGTGGCTTCCTGGGCGCTTGTTCCATGGTTCCTGCACCAGTCGAGGCTGCCTTCATCTTAGCCTGACAATAAACATGCGCCACACCACACAATCTGCATCCGTGGAGCTGCTGCTCTGCATGACTTGATGAGTACTAAGCAGAACTTGTTCTGCTTTAGTGGATCTTGACAAGATTTTGGATTTTATTTGTTTGTTTATATATTTACTTTAATTTATTATTTATTTAGTACAATATCTTGATACACAGCTTGGACTCATAGTGATCCTTCTCCCTCACACTCCCCAGCACTGGGATCACAGGTATGCCCCACCACCTTGGACTTGA
Source organism: Capromys pilorides (assembly GCA_004027915.1). Lineage (NCBI taxonomy): Eukaryota > Metazoa > Chordata > Mammalia > Rodentia > Capromyidae > Capromys > Capromys pilorides. Next base: position 4,118 of record PVKN010037508.1, read on the forward strand.
TGGCCGGCTCAGTGAGCCCAGGGTTCTGGGGCTGGCAAAACATGTAGTACTGGGTATTGAACCTGGTACCTTATGTTTGTTAGGCAGATGCTTAGACCACTGAGCTATCTCCCCAGCCCCAAGTGTTTGGATTTTGAGTGATTTTTTACAAGCCAAACTCTGCCTTTTGGTGATCCCAGAGAGCCATCTGAGTCCGAAACCCGCTGGGCATGTGCAGCACAAGCTGGGCTGGCTGGGGAAGGCCAGAGCAGCTATTGGCAAGGCAGTGCGAGTCGAGAGGAAGCTTAGGGTAGAAGTGGAAGGAACTAGGGATTTGGGATGTTGAGCAGGAGCTTTGGGGTTGGGGACATGACCCAGATCACTGGATGGACACCCAACAAAAAGTGAGCGAAGCTTCTGTTTCCACTTCTGTAATACATAATTCATTCTTCATTTACTAGTCAGAATGACCTTTTAAGCCCCTAAGTCAAAGTCCATTTCCTTATTACTCAGTGTTCTTCAGTGAGTCCTCATGAGGCTGGAAATAAAACTCAAATCTCTTGCCATGCCTGTAAGGACCTAGATGGGGTGTCTTTTCCCTCCTGGCTTCCCAGGTCTTATTCTCCCATTCTTTTCCATCTGTACCATCATTCATCCGCCCCAATCACATTGGCCTATCTTCTGTCCCAGGGAACATGGAGAAGCTTAGTTATGCCCCAGGGCTGTTGTACCCTCTTTTCCCCCTTGCCTGAAATGCTCTTCTTCCAGACTGTCCAAACACTGACTACTTCCTGTTATTTGGGTTTCTATTCAAAGGTTGTAGCGGGCTGCAGTGGTCATGAAGTTTTGATCTTTTCACCTAATGTGTATTGTGATGACCCTGGAAAGATATTGCTTTACGGTGACACCTGGGGTGTGAACTGGATCAGACCTCAAGACTCAAGAGAATCTTGTAGCCCACTAGCAGCGGAGGCAGGAGAGCAACAGATATCTGCTCTCCTACCAGCAGCAGACAGAAGACATTCCAAGAGTTAGTCACAGAGGAATGCACCTATAATCCTGAGTATTTGGGAAGCAGAGGCAGGGAAACCCTGATGTCAAGACCTTGTCTTAACACCTAAAACAAAACAGGGCCAACCAAATTACTTAACGGACTAAAGCACCTGCTTAGGCAGGTGCAGGGACAGGGGTTTGGTCCCTGGCATGCTGTGCTGGCCCTGTCCCCAGGGCCCGCTGAGACAGCAACTGAGACTGGGCATGATGGTGCCCACCTGTATTCCCAGTGCATCAAAGGCTGAAAACAGGAGGATCACTATGAGTCCAATCTGTGTGGTGAGACTCTGCAGACCTTGCACTAAATACATTATTATTATTATTATTATTATTATTATTATTATTATTATTATTTTGTATTTTAGGGAAAGGTCTACAGGGCATTCAGGGTCTCACTACTAGATCAGATTCATAGTGATCCGCCTATTTACAGCTTCCCAAGAGCTGAGATTACAGGCACGTGCCACCATGTCCAGTCTCAATTGTTGTCTCAGCGCGCCCTGGGGGCGGGGCCGGCACAGCACCACTGAGGATTGACCCCAGCCCCTGTGCCTGCTTGCAGGCACTTCAATCTGCTGAGCTATTTGGTTAACCCTTTGTACTAAATACACTAAAATCAAAACAAAACAAAATGATATTCTATTCATTTGAAGGTAGTAATAAAGTTTGCCCATTAATGTCTCCACTGAGAAAATAAACTTTATGAGTCTGTCTTTTCTTCATGGCTTTGTCCATAGAAATCAAATGGAATTATTTTTGTTAAAATGGTCCTGTGCAAAGCGTCATTAAGTTTTTTTTTTTTTTCAGGAAAATCTTACGAAGAACTTGGTACATGTCAGTCCCAAGTAACGCACTAGGGTGGAAAAGATGATCAAGACTTGGTCATATTCTCCCTCAGACCTCCTACATTCAACTCCTGGCTGGGTCTCTTTGGGAACATTATGGAATAATAGTCTTTTCACTAATGAAATGAAAGTGGTCTTGGGTGTGGTAGTATGTTTCTTGTAGTCCCAGCTGCTTGACTCTAACAACATAACAAATTCTTGTCTGAAAAAGTAAAGTAAAGTAAAATAAAGTAAATGCAATAGAAATGGTGAAAATAATACCTCTGAGAACTATTGGAAAAACTAAATGAATCAAATATGAAAAGTGCTAGAATAGTGCCTGGGACTAGGTAATGATAAAGAAGAGTTGTTTGATAGGATTGTTACAGGGCAACGCGATTCTGGCTTTGAAAAGAGACCTACGGGGAGATGGGGTAATGGGATCAGTTAACTGCTAGAGGGGAGGTGGGTGGAGAAAGAGTGCTTCTTGCAAGAAATCTTCACCACGTCCTGTAGGAAGGCAAAATGTCAAGGTGACACAAGGTCCCCAGGGAAAAGAGCTGCTTCTGTAATCCCTGTTTTGTTACCTGTTGGTGCTGTGGTTTTGGACCAGTCATTTAACTTTGTTATTGTTGTTGTTAAATCAGTATCATTCCACAGGGAGCACTGTGAAGATCAAATAAGATGACATGAGTGTTGCTTCAGGCACATGGTAGGTTCTGCGGAGGGACCAGAGCTCCTAGCTTCCCATTCATGATGAGTTGCTTGCTGGGAGGCGCTGCGTCCTCAGGCCTGCCTCAGTGGAAGGTGACCGCCCTTCTGGGGTGATGCCTCTTTTCAGGAGCAGCTGCTGCCAGTGTCTGAGGATGCAGTAGCCCTGTGCACCTGGCCAGCCTTGCACTCCAACTCCAAGTGACTGAGAGGTCAGCCTGCCTCCGAAGCTGCTGCACGGCCATCTGAGTTCTGAATCAGGCCTGCGTTAGAGCTCAGGGTCGGTCTCCACTTGGCTGCTTTCCTTATCTCCCAAATTAGTCTGCTGCAGTAGGGCATTGCCTAGTGACTTATACAACAGATGGTTATTTTCTTTCTTTCTTCTTTTTTCTTACGTATTTTTTTAGGGAAGGGTCTACAGTATGCTTAGGATCTCACTACTAGATCGAACTCTGTTTGGCCTCCCAAGAGCTGGGATTACAGGCATGCACCACCATGCTCAGTCTCAATTGCTGTCTCAGGATGCCCCGGGGGCAGGGCCAGCATGGCAGGTCTGGGGATCAAACCAGATGATCATTTTCTCATAGGCTTGGAGGCAAGAAGTTTGAGAGCAATTTTTCAGGGACCAGATTCTCATGGAGCCCCTCTTCCTGGCCTTCTTGCTGTGTGTTCACATAGTCTCTCTGCTGTGTGTCTTTGGTCTCTTCTTTTAAGGCCACAAGACCTATTGGATCACCCCATGGCCTGATTTAACCTTAATTGCCCCATTAAAGACCATAGCTACAAATATAGTTGCATTGGGAGTTAGGACACCAGCACATACATTCAGGGGGAATACAATTCAGTCCAGAGTGCCTCCTGTCCACAAGCATGGATCTTAAACCCATCCCTTACTAATGTCCTACTAATATGTGCCTCAGCATCCCCTTCACAGCTGTGTGTCTACCTCTGCATCATCTTAATGTGCACAGTGCTGGGGATACACTGCTTCCTCAGGTAATGGCTAGTTATGGAATGAATTGCTGTTTGCATGTGAGTTAGGGTGTGAAAGACTGCTTAGGCCCAGTATTTGCTAACAGTTAGAAGGGGTAAAGAGCCAGCTGTCCTGTGTGAGATTTTATGTAAGTGTTCATGAACGCAAACATCACCAACTTCAGGCCAGCGGGGGTGGGGTAAATAGCCATTAGTCATTGAGTTAAGTCAAGAGTCCTCTGACCTTTTTAAATACCAGGTGGTTGTATGCATAGTCCAATAGTCCATAATAGTAGTGGGTTAGCAGCAGAACTGGCAATGTCAGAAGCTGTTGACTTGAGTGTTTTATAGCTCAGTATACTAATCTGGCTTTCCTTTTTATGCCTTGTGGTTAAACTTTTCTGCTGGATGGTTAAGGCCAAGTTAAAGCAAGACCTATATAACAAAACATGTAAGTTTTGTGTCTGACAAGGTCAGTCAAATTCCCTCAGGATTTACCTTGAAGACATGTATAGTGCTCTGTAGAACTTTTGTCAGTGTCAGCCATCGGGATGAGTCACAGCCAATGCTTGACCAGTTTGCTCTCTGTCAAAGCCTGAGAGAATGTTTTCTCTCTAAGTGACTCTCTTTAGGCACACTATACATCATCGATCTCATTCTTCTGTGTCCCCATAATCTTCTTGAACAGAAAATTTGGAATACCACTGAGATGTTACTGCCTTCTCTTAGCTCAATGAGAAGAAATATTTGTACCAATAGTGTTTAGAAAAGTTATCATGTCTGCATGTTATACTCTGAACAACTACTGTGAAGACAACAATATGCATTGTATTAATTATTGTGGCTGACCTACTAATGTATTTTAAAACTGTATCATTGTTATTTCTTATTAAAAGTAACAAAATTATTAAAAAAAATTAAAAAGGAAGAGGCTGGTCTATAGCTTAGTGGCACTAGCATGTGATTGGTAAGTGCAATGTCCTGAGTTCAAGTCCTGATACTAAGAAAACAAAATAAAAAGGAGCTTGGCCTGGTGATACACACCTATGATCTCAGCACTCTGCAAGATGGAAGCAAGAGGCTCTCAGGTCCAAGACCAACCTGAGCAACTTGGCATCCTAGTGAGAAACTTGTCAAAGTAAGAGAAGGAGAGCTGGGGATATAGCCCTGTGTGAGGGCCCTGGGCTTAGATTAATAAATGAATAAGTGCTTTTTTTAAAAAAAATCAATCAATCAATCAATCAATCAATCAATCAATCCCAGGTGGGAGAAATAAATTTCTTTACCTAAAGTCTTCTTTAAGGTACTGCTGCATCAGGAACCTTGTTAGCATATTCTGTCAGCAATTTCTCACAACTATCCCATGTCCTGTTTCCATATCTTTCAAGATATGGAAAAATATGAAGGATATAGAAAGAAAGATATGGAAACTGAGATTTGCTGCCCCAGGTCAAAAGGTGAGACAGTAACACAATGGAGCACCTATGCTCACCTCCAGTCAAAGTCCCTGAAAGGAGGGTAGATCTGCTCTCCTCATTGGAGCATTGTGTCTCCCTCTCCCTCCTCCTTGAGTGTACATAGGCCTTGCCCCAGCTGCTGTTTCCCAGAAGCCTCTACAAGGCTGAGGAACCAGACCTCTGGGGATAAGGCTGACACTGGAAGTTAATGACTATCAGTAGAAACAAAACAGTTGTTTACATGTTGCCATCATTAGAGGTTCCAGCCTTACCTCTGCTGGGCCTCTTGCCAGATGTTTGGAGGGGGTTTTCGCAAGCTGTGCAGTTTACCAAATACAAAGCACTCTTATTAAGGCCTGTTAGTATTAGATGCTGCAATTCTGATAAGGGGTAATTGAATTTCTTTATCTGAAGCAAAGGAGACCAAGATACTGTCAGAAATTTTCTCAGCTGGGGGACACAGATGGTTGCTGGAGACATGGGATTCCCTTCTTGAGCCCCCACTGAGGAGGGCAGTTGGTTTTAATGATCCTATGAGAAACGAGCCTTGTGTCTGGCTCCTGAGATGCTGGAGAAGCACTTCCTGAGGAAATCAGGGGAAAGTGGCATCTGCACTTGACCCTGAAGGATCAATGAAGTTTTCCTGAGTAGAAAGAGGCAAGGGGAAGGTCATGCCCGGGGAGAGAACAGCGTGTTCCTGGGCACCAAACCCTGAGGGCCTGCCATTTAAGAAGGCAGCCTCACGACACTAAGCATCTCCTGTGTCTGGCTGTTCACTCTCCAGGCCCCCAGTGCTCAATCCGACTTCAACACCAGAGCCATCAGAGAAGCTTTAAAAAGCAATGCAAGGAGAAAGACGGATGCCGCCAGATTTTAATTTAATTAGTCTGAAATGGTTCTCAAAGTATCCGTGTGTTTGAAAAGTTTGAAGATTATTCTAATGCACAAAGTTGAGAAGAACCTGGCATTTCAGTGGCTTCTCACTTTCCAAGCTTTTGGACAAGTGCACCGAGGAAAGGAAACTGGGCAAGTTTTAAATTTGTTACCAAAGGTTGGACTGAAGTCCAAGAGGGTGCTGTCTGAGGGCTCAGCCTCCAGGGTAAACATTGCCCTTTGGGCTGGGACAACATGGGAGATACCTCTTCCCTTCAAGGCCTGTTAGGAGGAGAACCACTTGCAGGAAGGGCTCAACATTGGCCAAATCCAGACCACATCAGTCCCAGAGGTCAGCAAACACTGGAAGCATCTGGTGCCTGCACCTACATCCCTCTTTCTGCTGACTTTTTAGAGAAGGAAAAAAATTGGTGAATTATTCAATGTCGGGGAGAGGAGGTTTCATGACTGTGAATTGTAAGGTGGCTGAATATGAAACTGTAGTAGCCTATACATATTTTATCCCTATTTTTTCCCTCCCTAGCAGGAGAAGATTTCAGTTTTCTTTCTCCCAAGCAGGACTGCTCACTTTGACATTCCCTGGGTGTCTGTAGTACTAGGCAATAATTAAATATCAGGTGCATAAGTTGCTCTTTAATTTGACATGTGTGCTCCAGGCAATAACGGCACGCAGTGCCATGTGGGAGTGTAATTGCTAAGGAATAAAATCTTGTAGCGAGTGAGATCATTGTATCAGGTACGGTGTGACAGCTCATTTGATCATTATGCCCAGGCTAAAGAGTTTGCCTAATTAGTTTCCATTAAAACTCACCCTTTAATCAAGAGTTATTCTTGCATAAAGAATGTCACTTGGTCCAGATGAATGAACAATGGTTTCCCCTGAGATTGGACTCGCGGCTGCACTGGGATGCCATATGTCTTTCCAAACAATCCACACCCGGCTCTCAGCTGGGAAGCTGGAGTGAGAATGGCTGGTATGAATGGAAGGGAGGAAAGGCAATGCAAAGAGAGAAGTAGATGCCGCCAGCCTTGGTGGGTGGGCCTTGGGGTTGAAGGGAAACCCCTCCCTCCTAGCCAAGTGCGGAGTCCTGGCATCCCAGAGTCTCCGTATGCAGAGAGAATTTGGACCAGCGGAAGGAAATGACTCGGCCACAGTTGCACCTTGAGCATGGCCAAGCTCAGGCTGGGACCCAGTCCTTCTGCTTTATAGCTCAGGACTTCTTTTTACCC
>PVKN010037509.1:0-11231 GCA_004027915.1 Capromys pilorides
ATTCGAAAATTTATCACGCCTACACCCTGTGCTCTCTGTAACTACTGTGAGGACAACAATAATTGCGAATGTACTATTAATGTGTTTTGAAATTATCATATTGTTATCTCTTACTAAAAAAAACTACCAGTGTAATTCTTCCTTTTTTTCTTTTCATTTCAAAAGGATTTTCAAATTCTTTAGCTACAAAATTTATTCTTTAGGTAATACAAAATGTAACAACTGCTAAAATTAGTTCCAGTTAATATTCTTAGACTTCCCAAAATTACTAAGGGACCAAAAGTTCCACAAAACAAACGTGAACAATGTTCCAAAAGACACACATTCCTTCCGTTGCTACAATGGTGAAGACTTTGATGATCCATTAATACTTGTGTTTTCAATGAAAATATGAAGAGCTTTCATCGAGGTGATGCAAGAACATGAAATGTTCCCTTAAACATTACTTTTTTTCCTTTCTTTTTAAATTATAATTATCTCTTAAATGTCTTGGATATTTATACATTTTCCCTCTTCACTCTTCCTTCCATTCCCCTTTGTCCCATCATAGTTTTTCTTTTCTTTTGATCATTTTCTTCCCTACTTCCAATATCTATTGCACCTTTTCTTTACTCTTCTGGATTGTCTCACTCCTGAGATCAAGCAATACTTACTCATGTGGTTCTGGTTTATTTCACTTATGAATATGGTCTCTAGTTGCATCTGTTTACCTATAAAAGTCTCAAGTTTATTTTTATTTATGGCTGAGTAGTAGTCTATTATAAACATATATTTTTTAAAATCTGTTCCTTGCCTGATGGGCATTTGGTTTGTGTCAAAGATTTAGCTGTTACAAATTATGCTGGTATAACATGGATGCACATATATCACTATGGTATGATGTTTTTAATTCTTTTTGGAAGATACACAGAAATGTGACAGCTGGATCAAATGGGATCTCTAATTTTAGTTTTTTATGAAATCCCCACACTGATTAATTGCAACTTCTGTGGAAATCAGATGGAAGGTTCCTCAAAAGACTAACTTCGGATGTCTTATGTTACCTGATAAGTTCTGGCCCTAGTATAAATTGCTGAATTATTAGGGTGGCCCTCTGATATGGCTGAAGCCCTTAAAACAACAGCTTATCGTCCCAGAGACCACCTCCGTTCTTCTTGTCCAACCCAGCCCAGGGTGCAATTTCCTTTCACCTTTCCCGATGCCACAAGGAAGACCCCAGTCGTTTCTCAGGTATTTCTAAACATCTCCCTCAAACTCCACCCCTAGCACAAGTCCATAAAAGCCTCAGCTTTCTTTGTCTCAGGCCAGTGGATCCACCTGACCCATCTTCTTCATCCTCTCTGTGTTTTTGGACTTAATAAAGGCTTCTTTTATCTTTCCTTTTTACGGTACTGCCAAAAACCCTATCATTACCAACTTACCTGTTCTCTGGGTATCTTCCCAAAAGTAAAAACATCATATCACGAAACTTAAAAAAAATGGTTTATTGCGTTTCATCACTATCAGGACTATATTCTCAGTTTGGTGGCTTCTGTGCAGAAATGTCAAGGTAAATAGACATAAAGGAAAACAATCCTGACTTTAAGAGTCCCAGGAACCAAAGAAAAAGAAAAGAAGCTGAGAAAATGTATCAGGGCATAGATTAGGTCCCTCAGATCACACAACTGCGATCCAACCAGACACACCAAGAGGTGTGCGACATTAATATCCTGTACATCTCTCAAGCCAAACAAGCTATTAACACAAGTGTATCACTGAACCTTAGGCAATTTTTTATAGCAGTAATAATTTTGAAAGGTGGAGAATTTGAGCATGTTGTGCTAGGACTTGGCATGGTGTACCTAGAGCCTAAAGTCCTTTTGTATCTGAGCCTCGTTGCAAGAAAGATCTTAGGTGGATCAAATTGTTGTTGGCAGCTGAGTAAGATGAAAATATTACAGGCAGTCAGAAGGGCTAGGCTTTCAAAGGGCCCAAAGAGGAAGACAAGGTACCTTGAAACTGTGGGAGGGACAGGCACTTCTACTGCAAGCCAGAACTCAAGGCAAAAGATTAAACAAATGCAGCCATATACCTCTCTAAGGACAGATGACAGTGAGTGATATTCTAAATCAATCACCTTGAAAAAGCCAGGAATGATCACTCACCCAACCCTGTATAGGAAAAGCCTCAGTTGTGTATTCAAGCCTGCTTGCTCTGAGATTGCTTCTCTACTTGATCCTGATTTAATGAACCTTACTGGAGCAATTATGCTCATAATCATATTATTAACCATATTTTCCTCCCACCTCATGCCCACCTTGTGAGTTTCCATGTTTCCCACCTTAGGGCCAACCTGTGTAGTGATTTGGCTCCATGAAAATCCCTGGAAAAGGCAGGTTCCTTCACAGCCCATGAGTCCCATCTGTCCCTTTCTCAGACAGAAGTTTTCTTTCCCCAATAAGTATATTCTGCTCTTAACCTCTTTTGTTCCTAAAACTCATTCTTGTTTGAAAAATATGCACTCATTCCTGCTATCTTTCAGGTGGGAAATTTCTTTCCCCATACTGGGGTGTTTCAACTGTTCTTTTCGATTTCATACTTGAAAATACATTTAGTTTCACAATTGAGATATTTGATGTTATCCTCAGTAAATTATGAAGCTCTGCAAAAGAGCTGGCATTCTTGCCTTTCATTCCTCTTTACTTTTGCATGAAGATTGCTGTCAAGCAACTCCAAATTCTTCGTTTACATAATAATACTATTTCTCTTATGGGTCACATGTTCAATGTGAAAAGCTTGGCAAAGACACTGACTGTCTCATTCTCAACAGCAGCCCCCACCCCACGCTAATTTATGCTGTCCTGACCAGGATTAGGATGCTTTCTCACATCAGAAGACTGACTTTCATAGAACTTTGACCTTCAAATGTTCTCAGAACATCTGTGACCCATTTTCAGAAAGAGCCCGCTGAATTCACCATGATGCTCAAAAGAAGCTTTGAATACCCAGGAATACAGACCTGAGGCAAGTATCCCTCAGGTGAGGTGAGGTTGACACGTGAGAGAGCAACTGATCCAGAAGTCCCTGGGTTACATGCTCCCATTTCAGCTCCATGACACCTGGCAGAGGTTTGTTGCCCTTGCAGGTTCAGTTGAGCTGAGTGGCAGGTGAGGAGGAGCCAATCAGCGATGCACGTGCAGGCTGCCTGAACTACCCAGTCCAGCCAGGTGAGGGAGGAGAGCACTTCCTGTGTGATGATGCCACAGTGCAAAAGAAAAAATTAATTTTAAAAGATTTTTTAAAAAGAGTTAAAACAGAAAAATTAAAAGTGATACAGCATTTCACTTAACAAAGTAATATCAATTTCACAGTATTTGTTATAATATATAGTGTTGTCTTCCAAACATTTATTCATATGTTACTGGGAGCTTCAAAATTGCCAAAACACAGGAGCAAAAAGCAATCTCAATCCTCTAGCCCACCCAGAACAACTCCAGGAAACAAAAACACACAAGAACTTGAAAATCACACACCCGTCATCTCTAAAATGATAGCAAACTAAGGAAACAAGTCCATCAGGATATAGAAGAAATAATAAAAGCAGAAATAATCTCACAGTGCAAATTTTGAATGTGTTGCTAACAGCTCCCGCTGACCGGACAGCATTTCAACAAGCTTCTACTAGCTGAGAGCAGCACTGGAAGAACCCTAGTGATATAGGAGAATGAAACTCCCAACCTTTCAGGGACCTGGAATGAGTTCATGTTCTTTAAAATCATAGAATACATTTTAAGAACAGACAGTGATTAAGAGCAAAGTATATTTATTGGGGGAAAGAAAGCAGAGATCTTCTGTTCAAGAGTGAGACAGAAGGGGAACCTGAGCAGGTTGTCTCTGGGAAGCTTTTTTTTTTCCAGGAATTTTTATTCAGTAAAACCATGCAGTGAGGCTGGTCTAAGGTGGAGAACATGGAGAAGGGCATGAGGTGGGACAAAACTATGGTCAACTAATGAGATTACAAGCACCATTGCTCAGATAGAATTGATTAAATCCAGGACCAAATGAGGAAGCAAGCAAGGGAACAAGGTCTCTTCCTGTTGGGGGTTGGGTTAGTGATTCTTTTGGGCTATTCCAAGGTGATTCATATTTAGAATATCAACCCCTGATGCCCATGCATAGGGAAGTATGCAGTTGCACTTATTTACTCTTTTGTCTTGAGGTCTAACCCAAGGCAGGAGTGTCTATCTCTTCCAAAGCTGCAAACTCACCTTGTCTTGTATATTGTCTCTGAGGGCCTAGCCCTGTCTGACTGCCTATTCTGTTTCTAATTTAGCTGCTTACAACACTAGGAGATCATCAACCCATGCAATGCTAACACTGTGGAATGGGAAGTGGGGAGCGGATGGAATCTGGTGTGTTCTGGATGGAAGTGGTCAGAACGAGCTAAGGCAATGCACAGCCCTCATGCTGTGCTCCAGACCTGGAGGTCTTCCTAGGCTTTGCTGCTGTGTCCTCATCTGCAACGTGTCCCCGTGTGGTTAGGCAGAGACAATGCCGTTCCCAGCCCACAGAGTTCAGACTCTGACATAATACCTACTTGGTCAGCCACTGGCACAAACATGTCTGCACAGCTCTGGAGAGAGTTGGGGTTTTGGGTGAAATGATGGGTTCCATACACAGCATTTTGTTTTATTGTGTTTATTTTTCACAGCATTTTAAAAATCATCACTTTAGTTTTGTGAGATCTCTTTGTGTTCTTGTAACCGTGGAAAACAAGTGACAAACCAAAAGAAGGGTGTTAGGAGAATCTTTATTGGAAATAAGATTAATTGCTCCCTGATTTACAGAGGTATCCTGAGTGAGTGGCCCATGAGCACTGAATGCAGAGTTACTTATAGATAAAAAGCACAGTAAAGGCTTGGTTGCTTGGTGGCCACCTACCAGGGAAGGCTCTGTGGATTTAAAACAACGACTTTGCCCTCAGGTACTCCAGCTCATTTTTTTTGAGAGTGCACTGTTAGAACCTAACTAAGGAATGGAGTCTAGGGTGATAGAAGCATGCTAAAAATTAGCAACTACCGCAATAAACATTTCAACAAGTCAGACTGCTCTAGTGTGATAATGAAGGACTATCTGCTGGCTTGTTCTGGGATGGGATCTGAGGTCACAGGCTTAAAGGAACCAGAACTCAGTAATAGATGAATGCGACTTCTGTGGGTACCGATGGGTGCATCTAATTCTTGAGGCAGAAGTAGAAATTAGAAACTGGTGCTCTAGGTTTCGAAATAGTGTGGACATCATCAGTGATGTAGAATGGGAAGTTTCTCTTGGATACAAAGATTTTACGGTATGTTCCATCTTTTTTATTGTACTGGGATGGAACTCTGAAATTTTGCCCCAAGTTATATCTGCCCAAATGTTTTCTTCATTTTTAAAAGAATCTTGAAAACAGATCTTATTAAGTTGCCAAGACTGGAAGAAATTATGGCAATCTCTACTGCACTTAGTTTTGGAAACACAGCCAGGTGCCCCTTTGCTAGTTGAAAATTTATGTTCTACAATCACCATGATTTACCAAGATTTCAGTGTTTGTTAAAGTAAACTTCACTGAAGCTTGGTGGTACACATCTTTTTTTTTTTTAAACAGGGTCTCACTATGCAGTTCAGGCTGGCCTTGAGCTCACTTTTTTGGCCCGGGCTTGTCTTGAAGTCACATCGATCCTCCTGCCTCAGGCTTCTAAGTGCTGGGATTACAGGTGGGGGCCACCACACCTGGCCAGTGTCAGCTACTTTAGAACCTTGGTCAGGAGTATGAAATCACCACACCTCACCTCAATAACTGAGCAAGGCTTTTTTTGAAATATAAATAACTAGGGGCTTTGAGATAGCTCTGCAGGCTACTTAGGCAAAGCAGGGACCAGGTTCGATCCCCAACACCAGATCCCCAGCATTACATGCAGCAGCACCCCTGGGCACACTGTCATGGCCCCTGACCAGGCATGGTGGCACACACCTGTAATCCCAGCTCTGGAACTCAGGCCCTTGGGCTGGACAGACCAGGCACTTAGGCTTCTGAGCTATATCCCTGAGAATGACAGTTTTAATAAAAAAAAAAAAAAAAGAGGCTATATGAATCTCACTATGCATGTTCAACTCTGTGAGGAGGACCTGGGTTCACTGGACTTACACACACCAGCTATGAACTCTTGATCACACTGGGTCACTCACTTGTGTTTCTGAGTAATAATGCATTTGTACAGTGCAGCAACCATGGACACTTGTATCAGTGTATATATTGTTTGAATGTTTAAAAAATTAGTATTGTAAGTTCATAAGTCAATTTCATAACATAGTTACACAAAATTCTTATTTTACATGATATTACTGTATTTCACAGACTTCATCTGCAAACTCACATCTAATCTGGTATTGAAATTTTGCTACATCTTGTCCACAGAACTGTCTGTATAATAGGATGAGATGTAAATAGGGCCCTCTCTCCCTGTGTAAACTATCCCAGCCTTGATCCTGTAGCTCTGCAGGGGAGATGGTCCCTGGATGCCCAGCTGTTCCCAGTCAGTGATCAGGACTGAGCACAGACTGAGTTCATGTTTTCTGTTGCTGTGTTTAAAGATAATTCATGAACGGCAAGAGATATCCATGTGTGCATGGACAGGAGTGGGATAAAAGGTAGATATCCAGAAGGATCAGTGTGAGTTTGAGACCAGCCTGGGCTACAAAAGTGAGCTCAAGGCCAACCTGAACTGCATAGCAAGACCCTGTCTCAAAAGAGGCAAAAAAAAAAAAAAAAAAAAGGTGGACATGAATGACAGTCTTCTGAGCAGAATGTCTCTCTGTTTGCAGGTATCCAGGCTGAGCTGCAGTTGGTGGCGTCTTACGAAGCTTGGTGCACCTGGGGGTGTCCCTGAGACTCTCCTGTGCCTAGATATTCCCTTTTTGCCACCTGTTTTCATATTTAGAACAGACGCATGAGATAGCTCAGGGTCAGACATGGATAATACTTAAAAATTTAAATCTTGTATTTCCTCCTATATGTAACTGCGTAAGTCAAATTTGGAGCTCATCTACTTCCTTTTAAAATAATTTGGGCTGGCCAAACAGCTCAGGGGATTAAAGCGCCTGCAAGCAGGTACAGGGGCTGGGAGTTCAATCCCTGGGTCTGCTGTGCCAGTCCCACCCCCCGAGCATGCAGAGACAGCAATTGAGATTGAGCATGGTGGCACATGCCTGTAATCTCAGCTCTTGGGAAGCAGGCGGATCACTACGAGTCCAATCTAGTAGTGAGACCCTGAATACCCTGTAGACCCTTCCTTAACATACGAAAAAAATAAAATAAAATAATAAAATAATTTATTTTTCCTTAGTTTTTATTCTGCCATCTGTTTTTTACCTGCACCCTTAAAATGAGAGATGAGGTCTCTGGTTTTCTTCCTATGGTGCAGATACTTTTCCTCGAGCTTAGAAGAGGCTCAGATGTGACTTCCACATATTCAGCGTGACACACAAAGAAATTTTTCACTCATTTTTGTACAGGGCATTCATGCTTTCTTGTACATTAAAATATGGGCTCACACTGCCTTCTCACTGTGGATTCCAACTTCCATGCAGACTTTACCAGCTTCCCGTGAGCTTCCTCGTGATCCCAATCTCTATGTGTTTTATTATAAGTAGAAGAAGTCACACACACTGAGAAGAAAACCGCTTTCATGTTTTTCCGCCCTGATTATGTACTGAGCTCCGTATGTCCTGATTGCCCTCGGGCACTTTACTATCACCTGTGTGGAGAGGCTTGTGTCTGGGCACACCTTCAGGGCTCCTCATTGTTTCTCTTGCACAATACCATGCAGTCACGTCCTAGGTCCTCGGGTTGTTTATTTGCAAATACAATGGGTTCTTGGTGTTGCTGAAATAGGGTTGGGTGTCTCAGACTGTACTTATTACGGATCACATAAATGTGTTGGCAGACACTTGGAAGCAATGATAATAAGGACAAGATAATGCCTTCCTGCTTATGTCACAATAAATGTTGGACATTAAATTTATCTAAGGTCTGCATGTGCCAAGAAGTAATAGATTTGCAGATAACATGATACTCAACATAGAGGATCCCAAAAACTCAACCAAGAGATGTGTAAATTTAATAATCAAATTGAGTAGCATAGCAGCATACAAAGTCAGCACTCAAAAATCAATAGAACTTCTATACACAAACAATAAATGCACCAAAAGAGAAATTAGGGAAACCATGCCTTTCAAAATAATGTCTTCCAAAAAAAAAAAAAAAAAAAAAAAACTTAGGAATCAACCTCACAAGAGAAGTAAAAGATTTATACAGTGAAAATTATAGTACTCTGAAAAAGAGATTGAAGATTTCAAAAAATGGAAAGATATTTCTTGATCCTGGATAGCAAGAACCAACGTTGTGAAAAGGGCCATATTCCTAAAATTTTTATACAGATTCAGTGCAATTCTGATTCAAATATCAGTAGTGCACCTCACAGATCTAGAGAAAACATTTCTAAAATTGATTTGGATCCAGAAGAAATCCACAATAGCAAAAACAATCCTGGGCAACAAAGGAAAAGGAGGCATCACAATCCCTGACTTGAAATTATAGTAAAAAGCTACTGTGATTAAATCAGCAAAGTACTGGTCCAAAAAATAGATCTGAAGATCAATGGAAATGATTACGAGATGCAGACACAACTACAAACACTGAGACACCTTATCTTGATAAAGGGGCCAAACATGTTCACTAGAAGAAAGATAGTAGCTTCTTTAATCAATGTTGCTGGAAAACTGGCTTTCCCCATGCTGAAGGATAAAATTAGATCAATGCATATCACCATGCCCAAAACTACAGTCAAAATGGATCAAAGATTTAAGCATTAAAAATGAACATTAAATCTTCTGGAGGTTTAAATTTGGTAAAAATCTTAAAGACGTAAGGGTAGAGAGATTGTGAGTAAAAATCAAATGGCCCAGGAAGTACTTCAAACAATCAACAATTGGGATCTAATCTTTTTAAAAAGCTTTTGCCCATCAAAAGAAATCACCAACAGAGTAAAAAGAAAAACCATTAATTGGGAAAAATTATTGCTGGCTATTCTTCAGATGAAGAACTTCTACATAGAACATATAAAGAAATTTAAAAATGAGGCCCTCAAAATTCAAAGACCCAATCCAAAAATGGGCATCTAAGATGAATATACACTTGACAAATGAAGAAACACAAATGTCAAATGTATGAAAAAATATTTAACATTATTGGTCATTTAAGAGATGCAAATTAAAACAATACTGAGAAGCCATGGAGATAGCTCAGTGTGGAGGACCGCCTGAACAGCTCTCTTTGAAAGAAGAGCAACTGTCTCCATTTTGACTGAGCCTGACCCTGTTCCCTCGTATTGAAATGTACAAAGCTGGCTAGGACTTCTCATTATCCTTTCAATTGGCCTTAAGCAGTGTGTAATGGTCTAGCCGAGGTGCTGGTGGTAATTTTTGAAGATGGCACGCGTGTTTCCCTGATAACAGGACAAAGAGCCAACGTTCCACGGTGTCAGCTGGGATTGAGCCTTGAGATAGAGGCTATGACTTCCTGGGGTTTGAAAGATTACACATCAGAGCTGAAGCATCAGACCTCCAAAATATTAGATACTAGCTCAATAGCATAATGCAAATTACTTTCTTTGTATATCTCTGAATATGGCAGAGGGGAATACAGGCCTCCTACCTAGCCCAGCTCACAGTGCTCATCTTCTTCCCACAATTCCCTTCAGTGCTCACCTTCCCAAAATTCCTTTTGCAAGCCACTCCCCTTTCTCCAATGCATAAAGTCCAAGTGCAGCCCTGGGTCGCGCTCTTGGTTCCAGAAAGTCATCTTCATGGCTGGACTTAGGGCCTCTTGGCTCCCCAGTAATCATATATATATATATATATATATATATATATATATATATATATATGTCTTAGTGTCTTTATTATCACTGTGGGTTGTGCTGGGAGTGGTGGATTGGAATTAAGTTGGTGGAATTCCAGTAACGGGTTTAGGATTGTAAGTGTAGACTTCTTGGGCTGAGATGAGAACCAGGAAGGGACTCCGACAGCTCAGCAGTGTAAGAGCCTGCCTAGACAAGCCCAAGGACCCAGGTTTGATCCTGGTCCTGCATGCTGAGCCAGCAACCAAGACCAGTGTGTTGGCACATCTCTGTAATGCCATTATTGGGGAGGCTGAAACAGGAGAATAACTATGAGTCTGATCCTATTTTGAGGAGCTTCAGAAGCCAGAAAATTGAACAAATGTGTGTAGGCAGGACTAGGCCTCAGTGCCTAATGCAAACAAGCTCCCTCAGTCCAGAGATAAACGTCCTGTCTGGGGAAGGCCAGCAGTTAGTCACTAGGCAAACTTGTTTCATGTTTATATAATTGGTTTTGTCCCAGGGCTGGGTTTGTCTTGCCTACCAGGCACACCAGCCACCACCTAGCCCAGCTTTTGTCTTCTTGTCTATCTTTTTTCATTCTTGCTGCAGTTTCTCATCAGGTAGAACCAATCCAACTAAGATCAACGGATCCCTATACCCTCCTCCAAATACATAAAATTTAATTTAATAAAATGCAAAAAAGCAATGGATTTAGTTATTTTCCTATATTAATCTTATGAGCATGAAGAGGCAGAAGCACAAAATCTCTGTCTGATATTTTAAGAGCTTACATCTGACTTAAAATCTCATACATTCAGGCTTGAATTCCTTGCCACACTGCTTACCAAAGCCCTGAACAACTCCAAGTCACAGTTCGAATACACAGTGATATTTAGCACAGCACATCTTGTAATAAGTGTCCCTGACATGATTTCTCTATATGCTAATTCTTCCATCAATGTGTATAGAATGAAGGATTCTGTCAAGTATATTCTTATGATTCTATAATTTATGTTTATCATCATGGTATTATAAAGTATATAAAATTTTTATGAGGGCCAGGGAGATAGCTCAGTAGAGTAAGTGCTTGCCTGGAAAGTGCAAGGTGCTAAGTTCAATCCCCAGGAGCACAAATTAACAAAATTTTATTTCATGCTAAAATAATTCTTTTGTTGTCCTGTTAATGCTGTGTAATTTAAATCTGTTTGAATCAAAATATACAATTTATTAAATACTGTTTTAATTTTCACAATTGTCCACAATTTCTCTACCAGTTTTCTGAACTTTCCTCTTTCTATTGTTTCCTTTATT
>PVKN010037510.1:0-11282 GCA_004027915.1 Capromys pilorides
TCCGATTATGCCTCCTTCCGTGGCCTGGGTGCACTGTTCTTCCCATGGAGTCATGGCAAAGCGTGGACATGGCCTGAGCCGGTCTTTGCTTGATCTACAGGAGAAACTGAGGCTCAGGGAAGTGAGAAGCTGCCCCCTAGGGGGAGCTGGTGTCAGAACCCTGGGCATACCCAGACCTCTGGATTCCAAGCCCATTTTCCTTCTCCTTCCTCACAGGCCACAAATAGGCAGCCTGTGGCCATCTCTGCCCCACAGATGTGCTTTCTTTGGCCCGAGGATGTTTTGATTTGAGTGACTTGCCAACATTTAAAAATCAGGAGATTCCATATAAAAAACCAGATTTCTGGCTTCTTTGGGGCCGCTGGGACCTACGCCAACTGAGGGCCGCATTCCTGCGTGGTGACAGCTGAGAATCCCAGTCACAGTCTCTTGCTCTCCCCAGAGTGTGGGCTTTTCAGTGTGCTGCAATCCCTGGCTGTCCCTCCAGCGTCACCAGACAAGGACACAAGGTGGGCAGAGCAGATCTTCCTGGGCTGGCTCTTTTGGAGCAAGGAGAGGAAGGGCATCTATTTCTTGAACTTGTGTCTCTGTCAAAAACAAAGGAACGAAAGATCAACAGAAATGGCGCTTGTTTAAAAAATTAATAGCACAGAGTATTTTTCCTTTGTGGTAGGGTAGAGAATTTCCTTGAATTTAATACGTGAACAGAATGTCAGTGTTGAGAACAGCCGCCCGCCGCTCCCTGAGGTCGCCTCTCCTTCCCTGCCAGCTATCCGCATGGCCAGGGCTGCGTTTCCACTTATTTGCTTAAGGCAGCATGAACTTGTTTGACCTAAATCTGCCCCATTTCTCTGAAATCTGAAGTGCTATTAAACCAAATTAAGAAATTTTGAAATTGTGAAATAATCTTTAACTGCTAAAGAAAGAGCACGTGTGAGTGAGTGTGTCAGGGTGAGCGTGTAAGTGTGCATGGATCGATGAGGGTGTGTTGCAGGTGTGTCAGTGTGTATGTGTGTAGGGGTTGCAGGTATGTGAGTGTGTATGTGTGTAGGGGTTGCAGGTATTTGAGTGTGTACGTGTGTGTGTCAGTGAATGAGTGTGTGTGTATGTACAGATTAGTGTTTCTGAGTTTTATCCTAATGCAAGCTGTAGCACACTGCCACCCTGCCATCTACTCTGCTTTTAAGATGCATCGTCATCTGGGTTAGGGTTCACTTTGCTTCCTTTGGGGGTATCTGAGGGAGCTATGGGGAGAAGAGTTGGGGTACCAAGCTTCAGAAGCAAGGGTTCTTTCTCCCCAACAGAGTGGGTCTGAGGATTGAGAACAGGCCCTCAGCAGGCCTGCATGAGCCCAACTGTGGCATGAGGATGGAGCATCTCCACTATGCAGAACAAACCATGGAACTTTCTTTTAATTTTGTTGTGTTCTGTTTAGCATGAGTTGGGCAAAAAAAAGAGTGAGAGAATCTAAGATGTGTATGAAGGAGTGGTAATTCTCAGACTAAACCTCAGTTTATTTAAAGGGAAAAGGAGTCCATTTAAAGAAAACTATGTAAGGAGTACAGATCTTGGATCAATGCTACAATAATGAGGAACCAGTGTAACCTGACCCCCATAATGCTGCGTGTGACCAGGTCATCAGCCCACCCTGAAATCTGGAAATGCATTCATAGTGTCTTGTCCTTCCTCCGACACTTAAGCTTGTCACTAAATACTTAATCGTGTGATCTTTCCTGTAGTCTATCTTTTGTCAACTGGCACTGGCCTGCCCTTTTGGCCTGCCATTCCAGCAGCTAACAGTGTGCCAGCCCAAGGACAGGTGGCAGGAAAGCATCAGCTGATGAATGTCCATGCACCCTGCGGCCGGCAGCGCCTGCCCCGTGCTCTCTCCAGATGAGGAGACTGCAGGTCACGGCGGTGCTGGGGACGTGTTGAAGGCTTGGCAGTTTGCATGTGGTGAGCAAGGACTTACACTCGCGGCTCAGTGATGCCCAAAGCCCCTCGGCTTTGCACCAAAACCTGTGTCTAGGCACACAGCAGGCCCTGACCACTGGTCTGTTGCCAAATGGAAAAAGAGGTGGACCAAGAAGGCTCCCAACAGCCACACCAGCTCAATCAAAAGAGCGGTCTGAGCATTTATTTTCTTTCCAGGTTGAGGGTGCTCAATTTCTCTTGCATTGTTTTGAACATTTCAACTTAACAAGTCTCAATGGCAGTTGGGTGCCACGTCCATAGCCCCGGTGGAGCCCCTGCAGTGGTCAGGCCAGGCTGGTGCTCAGCAGGGCAGCTGCCTGGGTGCACAGGCTGTGACGTGTGACGGGCAATGTGGACCTGGTCCCCTGCTTGCCAGGGTTGCTCAGGGCCTAGCAGGTGGGACATGTAGGTGGAGCTGTCTGCTCCGGCCTGCATGCCAGCGGCGCTGTGCTGTGAGAGGGAGAACAGTGACCTCGCAGGCTAGCACAGCTCTTTATGGTTTACAGACGGCCGCGCCTCTGCTTTCTTTCCTTCCCAGTCTTGGTCCTTGGTGGCAGATGGTGCTGACCTGACATCTTCTGGTGTCCCTGTCCCATTTCCTCTACCTAATCCTAGTGCCGGCATAGACTTACGGCCTCCGCCAGGGCAGTCACAGCATTCTGTCCTCTTGCCCTTAAGGATCATCAGCTCGGGCACAGACTGAGTAAGGTCCAGCTCTGGGAACTTGGCTGGAATTGTTGGAGGAATGTATGCTCTTTGCCGCCCTGGGATACTAGACTGGTAGAACATGACCATCTTGTCCAAAGAATGTCTGTCTGAGAGTAAAGACAACACAAAGAAAAACAGAGATAAAGTATAGAAGGCAGAGGGTTCCCCGTGACATCACTGGAGCACCTGGATCCAGCTACTCCTGAAGCTAAGAATCATGCTGGGTTGTACCAGCCAGTGCATGTACTGAGCTCCTCTGGCTCCCCTAGCCATTTACGAGGTTTTCCTGTAGCAATAGAACTCACTTTAGTGCCTTGACTTTGTTGATGAAGGATCTGAGACACGAGAAAAGAAGTAAAGCAAGCCAGGGTTGGCACCTAGGCTTTTGCTCCACTGAGAACATCTCCACCAGCTTTGGATATGTGGATGAGGAATGGTCTGTAGCCCCTAGAACCACGTTCTCCAGGAGGGGAGAGTACTGTGTGTTCTGATGAGCAGCTCTGCAAGGTCAGGGGAACGAGGCCCGACCTGCTTAGCTTCTGAGAACAGACAGAATCAAGCATGTTCAGTGTGGTGTGGTTTGCAGGGACCTGGTAAGAGTGATACTGTAGATGCCTAGGAAAGTTCTGGAATATGCGAGGGAAAACAGCGAGCGTCATGAGCTGTGGGGATGAAAGGAGAGGCTTCCTTTATCTCTGCCGCCCTTCACCCTGGGATCTTTTATATAGGCATGGATTGCTTTATAGTCCAGAAAACAGGGCAGTTTAAAATGTGGTGATGGCAGATTTTCACCTAGAAGGATGAGAGCACCACGCACAAAATTGTAAGCCACTGAAAAACTACAAATCCGTGAATGTATGCCAGCGATAGGTAAGTAAAAGAGGGAGGAGAGCGCTTCCTGCTTAGGGAAGGATGCCGAGAGGAGGGGCTGAGGAGGAAACGCATCTTATTGCAGCCATGATGGGAAAGATCAGCTTAGTCAAGAGCACTCCTTCATCCTCACTCAAGGGCAGAGGACATGGGTTAGGGGTAGGATTTTGCATGATGTTAAGGATCCCATAGAGACAGCTTGTTCACTGCAGGGAATAAGTAGTCACTGTGCAGTGGGGGAGCTGGGCAGCGCAGTAACTGGTGGCCAGCACCAGCCTCATCAGAGCAGGGAAGAACTCGCCCTCACCCATGGAGTGCGCTAGATCCAATGTGGGGGGACAGTGGGTGGACTGGTGGCGTGGGGCATCCCGGTACATTGTAAGCACCCTATCTTCCAACTCAGCACTGCTGGAAAGGGCTGAGAAGAGCCGAGGGCATGTTCAGGATGAACAGAAGCTGCTAAGACATGTCAGTTTTATGTCCTGCCTAAGTCTACTGGATCCTGCGCCAACAGGAAAATGTGACCAAGGACATTCCTGGGCAGGTGACAAATTGGACTCTGGATAGTGGGTTAGATGAAACCATGTACCAGTGTGGAAGTTACTGAAGTGGCTGCCAGACCTAAGGTCATGTAAGAGAATGTCCTTACCTTCAGGAAGCACACACAGGAGCATTTGGGAGTAAAGGTCCATCATGTGTGTGTTACTCTCAAATGGTTCATAAAAGAAAATTAATGTATGGATGCTGGCATGTTTGTGAATGTGTGTGTGTGTGTGTGTGTATGTGTGTGTTTGTAGAGTGCACATGAGAGTGCAAGTGGTAAAGCAGTAGGTGAAGCACTAACTGCACACACATCTGGGTAGAAGAGAGCTGTCTGTGCTGTTCCTTGCAGAGTTCAGCTGGAGGCTGATCTTGATTGTCAACTTGATGGAACGGAAAGGCACCTAGGAAATTAGAAAAGCAGCCTTCTGGGTGCAGCTGGGCGGTTCATGGAAGGAACCTTGGGTCTCTGTTTGGCACCTGGCCCCTTCTGCGCTGGATTTTCCCCTGCTATTTGCTTCCTAGCTGTCAGGAAACAGGCCACTTTCCACTGTTCCATCCTTGCACCATCTTTTCCTGCCTTGAAGCTGGCCACCAAGAGATAGATTTTTTTTTTAATTTGTAAGATGTAAGTTTCAAGACTCTAGGAAAGGAAAGAGTGGTGTGGTGTTTGTGGCACGTGCATGCGGCAGTTGGGGAAGGACGGAGGTTTGTCAGATGAGGTGGAAACTACTCTCAAGGTCCTGATGTTCACTTAGGATCGGGGTGACACTTTCCCATCTGCTCCCACTTACCTGACATCATCACTCCAGAGAGGCCCTGGCTAGGTCACCTTCCCCTCACCTCTTCCCAAATCTGTCAGCAGAATAGAGGACCCCCTCTCTGGCCAGTGTATACCCCTGTGTTTCACATTCCTCCTTCCAGAATCTGGAGGGATGAAGTCTAGCAGTACCAGGCTGGAAGTCTACGCAGGGGAAGCTGTCTTGGTCTCTCCGGGCTGCTGTACAAAGTGCCACAAATTTGGTGCCTGGAAATCACACATCTATGTTCTCTCTGAGTCTGTAAGTCTGCGGTCAAGGTATGGACAGGGCCATCTGCCTCTGAGACTCTGGGTGGAAGCTCTCTCTGCCTTCTGGTGGCAGGTGACAGGCCTTAGGTTGGCAGCTGTATCCTTGGGCTGTAGCTGCATCGCCCTAGCCTCTGCCTCTGGTGTTGCTCCCTCTGGAGATGTGGCCATTCTTATAAGGACCCTGGTCACATAGAGTTGGGGACCTACCCAGCCCCAGTGTGGTCTCCTCTTAACTATGTGCAGCTGGATTAAAAGAATACTGGGATTCCATCTCACCACAGAAAGAAAGGCCATTATCAAAAAGTCAACCAGTAACATGCTGGACAGGTTGTGAGGGAAAAGGAACCCTTCTCCACTGTTGGTGGGAGCGCAGGCTGGTACAACCATTATGGAAATCAGTATGGAGATTCCTCAAAAAGCTAGAATTGGAGGTCCCGTTCAGGCCAGCTATTCCTCTCCTCAGTATTTTTCCAAAAGAACTGAAATCATCATGCCACAGTGATATATGCACACCCATGTTTATAGTGGTACAGTTTGTCATAGCTAAGTCTTGGAAGCAACCCAAATGACCATCAACTGAGGAATGGATAAAAAAGATAAGATATTTTTACACAATGGAATATTATTCAGCTATTTAAAAAAGATAAATTCGAGGCTTTTGCAGATAAATTGATGCAGCTAGAGACTATGTTGGTAAGTGAAGTAAATCAGATTCATGTGTGCCAACATCATATTATCTCACTAGTGTGAGAGCTGAAGGGTACAACAGATACTGTGAAAGAGAAGGAAATCATTCAATGGGAGGGAAGAACTGGGATGAGGAAAAGGACAAATGAAAGAAGGGAAAAAGATATATTTGGGCATATGTGCAGAATGGTTTGGATAATTGTGTCATAAATTTTTGCTGGTCTTTTTTTTCTTTTTTTTTTAAGCGGGCCCGGGGTTCAAACTCAAGACCTTGCACTTGCCAGGCAGGCACTTGTGCCATGGAGCTATCTCCCCAGCCTTTGCTGGTCTTTTGAAGGGAGCAGTTAACGCTCCTCCCTTGAGGCCTCAGAGCTGAGTACCGTGGTCTCCATTTGGTAGATGAGTAAACTGAGGTTCAGTGTTTTTTACTGATATTTTTTCCCTCTTGAATTTCTTATAACTTCTTTGTTATTATTTTTAAAATGAATCTTACACGTTTATATCTGGTAATCTGAACAACTAGTTTGAGGATAACATATGTAATATAGCAACCATTGTTGAATTCCTATTAGTTTAGTGAAGTCTTGTATCATTTCTAGTGATGTTTTTGTCTATATCTCTATTTCGTATTCTTTAAAAAAAAAAAACTAAAGAAAAGAAACTATGTGCATCTGCAGTGGCTCCATTTCCAAAGAAAGACACATTCTAAAGTCGCAAGGATGAAGATTTCAACCTGTGTTTTGGAGAGACAAAATTGAACCCACTAAAACTCAATGCAAAGTCAGTGCTTAGAAAAAGAAAAGACCAGTGCATAAAATTAAAGCTCTTCTGCCTGGTGTAAGAGCCTTGCAGAATTGGAAGGAGAGCGGAGATGAGTTGTGTAGCTCCTGTCACACAAAAGAGGCTCTTATCACACGAGTGTTCTTAAAAGGTGATAGGAAAGCCAAAGTCCATTAGAGAAATGCATGAAGAATATGAACAATTCACCAAACAAGGAAACACAGAGGACTTTTAAATGCATAAAAAGATGTTCACTCTCACATAAAACAGGAGACACGCAGTTAAACCTGCCCATAATATTGACGGAAATTCCAAAGCTTGCTAATGTTCTCTGCTAGGAAGGCTGTGAGGAAACAGCACCCCCCCTTGGAGGGCAGCTTGGCAGGATCTCCCCAAATTACAGTGTGCCCACCCTTCAACCTCAATAGGCCCACTCCTAGGAGCTCACTGCAAAGCAGGCTGTGGACACAGGTTTGGCTGTAACCTTGTCTACAACAACAGAGGTTTGGGACAATCCATGACTCACGAATAATAGAGATTAAGTGATGCAGTTTCAGAACTGAACTCACCTAAGGGTCCCTTCCTCAATGTATGATCTTGGAGAAGCCACAGATCTCCTTAAGCTTGTAGGCTCTGTCATCTGTAAAGCAGGCGTGTAGATAGCACCTGTCTCCTAGGGTCCGTGACAATCGAATAGGCAGTGTGGAAGGAAGGCTTTCAGGTGAACATTCCCAGTCACTACAGATAACAAGAAAGGCAGCGCTGTGCAGCGTCTCTGGAGCAGGGGTCTGGACCCTCATGGCTACTTCCTGTCCCCCACAAGTCTGTTTAGCAGATCCTAAAGGATCCCACTTCAGGCAAGGGACTGAGCCCTACAGTGCAACTGTCCATGCAGCCTCAGCCCTGTTGTGGAGCAGGTGGGATTTGAACCTATGCAGTCCCACTCAGAGGCGGGTCTTGTTAGTGCCCTCTCCCTGTCCAGCGAGTCCAAGGACCTGAGTTTGAATAAATGGAAACTCTTGGTCTTGTCTGCTATGGGTAGGAGTTGCTAAATTTTCAAGACCCGCTTTGGCCATTCTTAAACTTCATGGACTTGAGTTTCCTTCTGTGTAAATGGGATGGGAATAGTAATGACCTCCGCCGTTTACTGAGCCCCTCTGGGCACCAGGTATTGAAGTAAATCACCTTCCATGTCTCATGTTATCCTCACTTGATGCCTGAGAGCTGAATACTGTTGTCCCTTTTTTTTTTTTTTTTTTTTTCAGAACCAGGAATCAAACTCAGGACCGTGCACTTGCTAGGCAGGCACTTGTGCCCCTGAGCTATGTCCCCAGCCCCTGTTGTCCTCATTTTGTAGATGAGTAGACTGAGGTTCAGAGAGGCTCAGTCTCTTAGGCACTTAGTAGCAGAGTTAGAATTAGAATCCCAGTCTGATGCCAGAGCCTGAGGCTGTCCCCATCCTCTGGCCCCTGTGTCCTCAGGAAGCTGTAAGAGGATGACAATTGGTTTTGTGTGTTGCGTACCACATGTCACCCAGGGGTGCTGTCCCCGGTGTTTCTGGAATGGATGTGTTCATGGAAAACTGGCCTCTCTGTGTCATCCCCTGTCTTCTGTTGCACTGGCGTGGGATGTGGGTGGCTTTCAGAACAGGGCTCTAGAAGGTTCTGCGGGCCCAGAAGCGTTGCTGCACTGATATCGTGGCTTCTACCCCTGCGCGGCATGCAAATTCTCCCCTCCGACAAGAGCGCATCGTGTCCAGGGCCTGATCTCCCACCCAGGCCATTTGAAATGCAGCCCCTTCTGCCAACAGCGAGGGCAGACTATGGAAGGAAAGAAGCCTGCGAGGAAACAGCAACATGGGAGCGTTGTTGTTGCGAGCCTGGAGCCTGGAGCCTGGAGCTGACTGCAGGAGCTGGGGGTGGGCAGGGCCTGGAGACTCTGCTTTGTCATCACAAATGAGTTGTGCAAAAAAAAAAGTCCCTTTGCGTTTTCCCTTGAAGCTGAGAGGAGGAGAGGGCAGGCAGAGCTAACTTTAGAAGAGCCTGGATCCCATAGTCTGTGGAAGCCCTGAGAAGGAGCCAGGGAGTTTTTGGAGGAGACTCATACCTCAGGTTGAAAGGAGTAGAATGACACTGGTGTGCTGATCTTTAGTCTGAAGAATGTGAGAAAAAGCTTGTGGGTTGAGGAGAGGCCCCTTTTGGAGGAAATTATACTTCTCAGGGATGAGAGAGGGCCAGATGATGTGAGATTGCCATGGTCCTTCTAACTCCACACTAATTAGCACAGCCAGAGAAGGCTGCCTTGTGCAGTAGTGAGTAGAACGTCCCTGGGAGCATTCAAGCACAGCTTGGGTAGTAACACAAAGCCTAGGACAGGTAGGAGGACATGCTCTGTGGCCGTTCCTACGCTGTCCATAGTGAGCTGAGAACAGAGACTGAGGGTGAAGTTTAAATCTGAAAAATGAAATCGATTTTATTGAAAGAACTACCCTGTGAGATTAACACCCTTCCTGCATGAGGTGTTTAGATGTCCTTTTAATAAAAAGAACAGTTTGTAAATATCGAAGTCTGGAAGCATCATGTGTAGATAATGGCCAAATCTTTTCCCTTAAGATTCTGTGATTCTAGGAAAATATGTTTCTGATTTGGCTGAAACAGGATAGGCAGAGGCTATGTCAGCATGTTATTTAGAAACCTGGAGTTAATGACCAGGAGGGAACAGTTAGCAATTTGACAATGGCAGTCCCCAGAGAGCTGAGATGGAAGTGAGATTTCTCTTAATGACCAATTCTGTATTATACATGAATTTGTAAATGACTTGTAAGTGTCATAGGAACTTAGAGGACAATTTAAGACTGTTCAGAAGTGAAAAATCCATGATAATAGCAAAGTTGTGCTAAGAGCTTTTAAATATTATTTTCTTACATGAATCCCACATGGGAGGTAAGGAAGCAAGCTCAGAGAGCGGGAGGAGATACTTCGCTCTCGGAGAGGGAGCTGTTGGGGTTTGTTGTTGATCATCCAGCTCAGCCAGGTCAGACTCTTGGTGCTGCTTAGGTGTCCCTGCCCTGGTGAGGAGATGGGAGAGGCTAGTGCACGTGCGTGCACATGAGTGTGCTTGTGAGTGTGTTTGCAGAAAGGACTAAAAGATACCTTGGCTTGTTTTCTTCTCTGTCTCCGTCTCTGTCTCTTCTTCTCTTTCTTTCAACAAGGTCAGGCTGAGTTATCCAGGCTGGCCTCAAACTCACAATCTTTCCTCCTTGGCCTGCCAAGTAGCTGGGGTTGCAGACAGGCGCCCCCATGCCCAGCTCTGGATTGTAATTCCAAGGACTTCTGCTAGAAGTTTCTACAGCTTAGCATCAAGAGAAGACGCATGTTACAAGAGAAACTAGTGAGCAGTTGCATAGGAAATTTCAGATTTTTTTCCCCCCATTTTTGGGGGGCAGGCAGAGCAGGAAATCAGACTGTCTGAAGTATCCACTCTGTTGGGGGCTGTGCTGGAGCTTGGGATTTTCAGCCCTTCTGGTCTCCAGCGGGACTCTGAGGAAGAGGTCCTTTGGGCAGCAGGCCCAGGCTCCTCTGCTATGGGTGAAGCACTGCAGGATGGTTAGCAGCGCCCTGGCCCTCTACCCACTGCATGCTGGGAGCACAGCCAGCCCCACACTGTGACAACCAAGGGTGTCTCCAAACAGGGACAGGTTCACCCAGGGAGGAGGCAAGCTCACCTCCAGTTGGTAAGAGCCGAAAATTTTGAAGGATCTGAGGAGAAACCAGAGCATCCGTCTGAGCTGGGAACACTCAGCTTCCTGATGCCTTTCAGCATCTCAGAGGAGGGTCTGTGGGTCCTTGGCTTTAAAGCAGGCTGCTAGCATGGCAGGCAGGAGCGTAGGCTCTGGAGCTAAGTCCCTTCGTTCAGCCCACTTAGGACCTCTGTAGCCCGTGCACATTACTGGCCATTCCATCCCTGTAAAGTGGGGCGAGTGGTGTTGCCCCCCGGTACAGTTGGCGTGAGAATAACAGAAGCGCACACATGTAACAGCACCCGGCAGATAGACGCACAGAGCTGCAGAGAGGAGCTACTGTTCTTGTCTGCAAGCTTCCAAATCCATTTCCTTTACTCAGACCTGGCACATGGTCACCAGGGACGGACTCCAGGGCCCTGTCTCTTGGGCAGTTGCCTCTGTGCCTTGGTAGTCCAGCACTGGGGTTACAGTTTGGGTCCGGCTTTTGTTGACCCCTGAACCATCACTTCCCGCTGCAGGAGGAGTTAGATTTGGCCTCAGCGTCTCAGGGAAAAGCTGTCCAAGCTGACCTGGCATTCGCCTTCCCCACCAATGGGACTCTCTGGGGAACCAGGAAATGTCTCTGCACATGGAAGACATTAATTCGTGTGGCTACAAATAGCTCGAACACTCTGTCCTCAGCAGTGTGATCGAGCAGCCCCTGAAATTCACTGAGGGAGCCAGCTCCTCAGCCGGGAAGTCACAGGGCCGTCTAGGGCTGCCTGTGGTGCCCAGTTGGGGAATTGCAAGGTCCAGTGAGGTTGCAATTCAAAGGCTTTGCATTCACCCCCAGGCCCTTGTGACCCTCCCTTTTGTTCTTCCACAGGACAGCTAAATGGGTCCAAATAGTCTGCCTGTTTTAGTTCATGTCAC
>PVKN010037511.1:0-11233 GCA_004027915.1 Capromys pilorides
TCTCAGGACAGGTGTAGTCATCATTTGTCAACAGGTACTACTGGTTCTGTGCTAACCACAGCACTGGTTCCTCTGGCCCTTCCTTTATTTTAGTTACTTCATATCTGCCCAAATACCTGTCTCTCCTTATACTCCTACTACAACAACTTGGGCACCTCCAGGATCCTTCATTCCTACAGAATCCTCTACAGCACTGAAGTTTACCCCATAAGTAACAGCTTTATTCACGCACTTTTTCCCTTTCCAC
Organism: Capromys pilorides; assembly: GCA_004027915.1. NCBI lineage: Eukaryota > Metazoa > Chordata > Mammalia > Rodentia > Capromyidae > Capromys > Capromys pilorides. The sequence continues at coordinate 248 of PVKN010037511.1, forward strand.
ACTTTTCCCTACTTTTCCATGACTGTATTTATAGTGAAATAAACACAACACTTACCACTTACCCATGTTTTGAATACAGCAACATTCAATATGGCTGCACTGTTTTCTGACCAGAACCATCTTCCATCCACAGAACTTCACCTTAACAAACTGAAACTCCACAGGCATCAAACAGTAATTCCTTCCCTCTCCCTCAGCCCCTGAGCAACACCATCCTGTCATTCCAGACCTACCAAGACAGGAACTCTGGCCTGCACCCAGAAATGCATTGGAATACCCTCTTCAAGAAAATCTAATGCTCACTAACAGAGTAGTTTTTTGTTTTTTAAACACAGTTTTTAATATATTTTCAAATTGTAAAATTAACACCCTATGTGCACTCCTTCCTTCCTTCCTTCGTGCCAGTTAACCACTAACGTTACAATTTTTGGATTGAAAAAACAAATCACAACTAAAGCTGGAGATGTAGTCCATGTCTAGTATGATTAAGATCTAGCATTTTAAAAAATTGTAATTGAAAGCATTTTCTTCCATAAAATCCTTAGGAACACCTCCAAAGCCCAGCAGAGTAGCTTAGGTGTATTTGACACTACAAAAATAAACCAACGTGGCTACTTCACAGAAACCTGGATCCTTTCCCTGTGTACTATGCACTCACTGCTTTACATAACCTCGGTTTTACAGTGATGAGCCTCATTTCAAGACTCAATTCTGAACTAGTTGAGGATAACGATCATGCTTTCTACTTCTTCTGTGAATCTTTTCACAGCATCCAGAGGCTAACAATCACACTGCAGGTCTTCGTGAAGGCAGAACAGGTTCAGGGCCTCTATCATTAGTCAGGGGCAGTCGAGCTGCAGAATAAAGCTAAACCGAAGATGACAGAGCTCTTGCCTTTATCCACCCATTATATCCCATTAAAGGAGGGCCGGCAGACACATCAACATAACAGTGATGTAAACGCAGTGTCCTAAAACAGAGCCCAGTAGAACTCTAAGCAACGTATTTTGGGCACCCAAAGAAACTCGTTGTTATAAGGGTGACATAAGTCTTGAGATATTTTCACATACATATACCTTTCTGGGTCTCAAGGTTTCTATGGGGAGACACAGTGGTTGGAGACTAGAACGGGTATTCACAAATACACGGAGTGTTCCAGCAAAAGCTCCAAAATGTGTTTAAAATTTAATGTCCGGGGCTGGCAAGATGGTTCACAAAATAAATAAACAAACAAAACAAAGAAATAAATAAAATTTTTTTAAAAATACAAAAAAAAAAAGTTAATGTCTGCAATGAGTGCACAGAGATGAAGCCTTGGAACCGACTGGGTCATGAGTGCCATTCTTAGTAGCCGACCAACCTGCTGGCAGACGCCCACCCCAGGAGCTGTGGTGGGCGTGGCCTCCCTCCTTGGCTCCTCCCTTTCTCTATTTCTGGGCTGCTGTGAGGCACACAGCTTTCCTCTGCTAGACCGTTCCTCGCTGCCCTTCTCACCTTGAAGCCAGCCAGCTGTCGACTGAAACCTTTAAAAACCGTGAGCCAAAATACATCTCTCCTCCTTCAGGGTGCAGATATTGGGTATTTTGTCCCGGAAATGAGAAAGACAGTGTAGAAGTGCATAACTGACTGAGATGTCTTAAATACTGGCCTAGGGGAGATGTGTGGTTAGGCCAGAAATAGGGTTTAAGGCGTTAAGCGTAGGTAAGATGCGTTTTCAAGGTCTGTGGCATGATAAGCCCAGCTGTTCCCTAACATTCCATGAATCCTGTAGAGCATCTAGAAATCTTGCTTAAAAACATACAGATTTTGAGCATCCATACTAGATTTCCTAAATAAAAACCTATGGGATGATTCTTTTAGGAATGTGCTTTTAGGAAAATCTCCTGATTTTTATTTGCGGACAGTAAGCAGAGTAGTCAGACTAAGAGAGAGTGTTAAAGTCAGAAATCAATTGAGGGTTATAAAAATACTCCAGGAATGGCCCGGGGAGACAGCTCAGTAGAATGAGCACTTGCCTGGCAAGTGCAGGGTCCTGAGTTCAATCCCCAGTACCACTCACACACACACACAAAAAAAGTTGTAAAAATGCTCAGGATACAGAAGAAAATCTGAAGAGTGGCAGGACCCATATGGGAAGAAAGATAAGAAATGTACCACAAGGATATAGTTTGTAGGATCTGGACAGTGAATGCTGAATTGAATCACTCTCAGTCTTCCAAATTTCTAATGCTTCAGTGATCTGAATCAGCTTTTTAAGTCTCCTTTCTGCGAGTTTTCCTATTCTCCAGAGCAACCACTTTATTTTAAGAAGAGTTCCCCTGCCTGTGAATAAGCTCAGCATAATTCCTCACCCGCCATAGAGTCCCATGAACAGCAGGTGGCATTTCTGGGCTACATCTCAACTTCCAATTTGAACATCACAAGCTGTCATAACCAGAACTGAAAAACACAACAGGGTTCAGGTGAATAAACTCAATTTCAAGTTTGAGGGAAACCTGGAAAGGAAAAGTTAAAGGCTCAGGTGTCCTACCTCATCTGTGGCTTCCAATGAGGCCCTGTACGCTTGCAAATATTGGTCCTGGCCATGGCTACATTCATATTAATAAGTTTGCAATCTGAGGAAGCAAAAAGAACCACAGTAGTAAAGGCTACTACATGAACTCAAGTGGATATAATGTCAGAAGTATTTCCTCAACCGTGGCTACATTTCTAAAGGTTTACTTCGGAGCTCTTGCCGTCTACGCAGAGGAAGAAAGGCAGACAAGAACAAAATTAGCGTGGAAAGGAACACAATTCTGAGTAATAAATGAGGGCTGTGGAATGAAAAGAGATATTTTTAGTTTTGTACAACTTCTTAGGAAAGCTACGGTGACTTGGCAACTTAAAGAGTAGGTTCTGGGGCAGACTGCTAGGCATCTAAGAACTGCAAGGCTTCTCCCGTGGCCCCTGGACAAGCACCTAAAGGCTGCGCATCACCTTTTTCAGCTGCAGATGGAAACGGTAAGGGCAGCACCCTTCTAATAAGATTATTATGAGTACTGGATGCTGTCTCAGTTACTTTTCACTTGTTGCCGGGACAAATACCCAACACCCAAAGTTCAGGAAAGAAAGGCTTATCTGGCTCACAGTTAGTGGAGGTTTCAGCCCATACCTGGCTGGCTCCAGGGCAGAAGGCAGCAGTTTATGACAGCAAAGAGCAGAGAAGCAGCACCAGTTGTGTCTATCAAGCCTCTCTCCCTTCCTTCCATGCTGACTGAGAAGACCTGAGCTCCTCTGAAGTGTGGAGTCGAAGATGGGAACTCCTCCAAGGAGGTGGGCTGCATAGAAGCCTTCCTCAACCCCTTTGTATACCCTTTTGTTGAGTCACTCTCGGGTGGGTCCTCCCCTCCCTAGGGCGCCCCCTCTGCCCACCCCCCAGATTGTGGAATAGTTTAGAAGCCAAAATGTTTAAGAGACCTAGCCTGGAGTAAACACCTGGTAGTTACGTGACAAACCTTTAAAGATCAATTTTAGATGACGATACAATCAGAAACTTACTCCCATCTACTGAACTAAAATGCATGGGGGGGTTGCTTTCCACCTCTCTTCTCTTTTTTGTTTCCTTCTGTCTGTTCACCCATCCATCCGTCCTTCCTTCCACCAATGAGCTGTTCACTGCCACCCTCCAGTGAGATCTTGTGGCTGGGGTCACAGAGCACTGCAGTGGCAGTGGACCTGTGATACAGGAAGGACTCGCTAAGCAGCTGCTCAGAATCCACAGTACCCATTTCACAGCATTTCCTTGTTCATAACCTGCTCTGTCTCTCATCTTCCTGATTTGGCTAGATTAAAAAGATGTATTTTCCAGTAATTGTAGAAAAATAAAAGTTTTTAAAGCTTAGAAAAAAATCGAGGGCTGGGAAGATAGCTCAGTGGAATAAGTGCTTGCCTGGCAAGAGCAAGGTCCTGAGTTTGATTCCTAGTCCCACCAAAAAAAAAAAAAAAAAAATCTCCAACAAGTGCTTGCCTGGCAAGAAAAAAATCAAACACATTTGAGATACTTTCTCCATCTTTTTTCTTCTTTGCCTCTTCGTGTGCTGTGTCCAGCATCAGACAACTCATGGCACACGAGATCTGAGGTCTTCATGACTACTCCTCCATTTCCACCTACACTGTACTTTTTATTGTGCAGAACACACATGAAATAAAATTTACTACTTTAATAATTTTAACTGTATGTTAACTGACATTAAGTACATTCAAAACGTATGTCTCTAAAACATCTCAAACAGAAATTCTATCCATTACACAGTAATTCCTCTATTCCCACTCCCAAAAATCTACTGTTTTGTCTCTACGAACCCACTTATTCTAGGAACGTTAAGTGAATGGACTCATGCAACAAGTGTCCCTTACTGTGTAGCTTACACTTCACACTTTCAAGTTCCACCTGTGTGGTAGCATATAGCAGAATCTCATCCTTCTTAGGACTGAATATTTCCTTCTATGTATCTAGCATTTCATTTGCCCATTCAGTTGTTGGGTATTGAACTTCTTACTGCTCCTCACTACTATCTATAACCCTGCTATAGGGGCCGGTGAGATAGCTCAGCAGTCTAAAGCGCCTGCTTAGGCAAGCTTAGGTAACCGCAGGGACTGCAATTCGATCCTGGGCACCACATGTTGCGCCAGCCCCACCCCCCGGGCAGGCTGAGCTGGCCATAACATTGCTATAAACATTGGTGTACAAGGATCCACTAGAGTCCCTGCTTTCAGCACCTGTCACTGTGACAGGCAGTGGACTTGCTGGGTCATAAGTAATTTGACACTTAAAATTTTGAGGAACTATCAAATGGTTTTCTACAGTGCTACACCATTTTACATTCCCACCAGAATTCAGCATTATTTTTTTTAAAGCAAGCGAGACCTTTTTTAAAAAAAAGATCAGGAATAAATAGCATAGTCTGGTGACAGGCTATGGGTACCAATACTTTTGTGTTATTTTTAGTACCAGGGATGGAGTCCCGGCCTTGGAGCCCTATCACTGTCCTACATTCCCTAGCTCTGGTATCAGTAGTCTTTTTTTTTTTTTTTTTCTTTTTAACAGTCTTAACAAATTAGTTCTAATTATAGATTAGAACAATTTTTTTTTTTTTTTTTTTTTTTGAGACAGAGTCTTGCTATGCAGTTCAGGCTGGCCTTGAGCTCACTTTGTAGCCCACGCGGGTCTCAAACTCACAGTAATCCTGCCTCGGTCTCCCAAGTGAATAGTTAACATACAGAGCTGAGGCTCCCATAGCAACCATTTAACGATCTTCTATCATCTGCAGCACCCTAAATCCCACCTCATGCAGGCTGAATCAGCCCTGAGAATGAAGCCCTTAAGTCAACACTGCAAGTCCTGACAGGAGATTCAGACTCACCAACCTAGATCGCAGAGTCCTGGAGGGCAGGGAAAACATTGCAGGCATCTTCGTATTCCTCCAGGCCAGATATGCAGTAGATATGAAGCAAATGTGCTTTAATTACACACTGCACTGCAATCTAAGGCCACTTTCTACCTGTCTAATTGCCCTGCATAGCAGTCATTAAAACTGAACTCAGTCGCTCTACAGTTAGTCAAGAAACCTATAATTACAGCATGTAATACCTCTCATTTAACTAGAACGTGTATCCCAGTAGTTGTGGTCTACCATGCCACCTGGCTACCACGATTTTTTTAGACAAGATCTTGCTGTTTCACTCAGGCTAGCTTTGAACTCACTATGGAACTTAAACTGGCCTGAATTTATGGCGATCTGCCTGCTGAGCGCTGGGATTACAAGGCGTGTGCCACCATGTCCCGCTACCGGAAGTCTTCATGTATTTTAACCCTTCCTCAAGTATGAAAGAACTTAAGTCCTTCACGCTCTGAGGTATGGTTAAAAGAAAAACAAAAGCATACGGACTTTGGAGAGCTCTCGGCACAGCTGCTAAGATTAATATCTAAGAATGAAGTTTGTAAATTGCGAACACTGACACCATGTTCTAAGTCCATCAATGTCACAGTTGCCAAGGCACAAACGATACCTGAGGCAGAAACAGCTACAGTTACAGTCTGGCCTAGAAGCTTGCAAACATACTTCACAGCACTCCCGTTCACCACTGCAAAGCAGACGTAGATGAGCAAAGTAGGAACAGCAGAAAAACACGTAGTGCGTGCACGTGCGGGTATCCCGCTCCGCGTCCCCCGCGGCCTGCATCAACGCCCACATCCCGCAGGGGGCGGCAGGTGCAAAACAAAGGCTCACCCCGTCCAAATCTGTCTCCCAGGGATTAGTTCCTGTGCCCATAATAACAATTAGCCAGTTTTCCCCTAGGGATGAAAGCGCACCAGCCCTAGCTTGTCAAGCGAACTTTTCAGAGCTTTCAACGGCGCAGACGGCGCGCCGCGGTGCCCAGGTTCGCCACCCGGGGGAGCGGGCCCGGTTTGAAACACGTGGGCGCGGTCTCTCTGGCGTGTAGTAGAACTCCGACAGCATCGATCGTAGGTTCCCAGCGCCCTCCCTTCTCGAGTTCTCCAGACGGAGCTGCTTGACCGAGGGGAACGTGAGCGCTAATAAACATTGGCTTCGGCAAGTGGCCGCTCCCGACTTGAGCTTCCCGCGCGCCCACCCGCGGGGAGATGGCAGCTCCCTCCGGGGCGCGGGCGCGCGGGCGGCATCTCGACACTCGGCTGGCCAGGTCTGCAGCGCGGAGCCGGAGCGGCCCGCCGTTGTTGTAGTGACCGGCAGGTGCTGCGGCTCCCGGCAGACGGTTCCGGGCGCCGCGCGGTCCCCGCCTCCCCTGCCCCGTCCCCTTCCCCGGCGTCCCGCCCCTGCATGGCTTCTGCCCGGGTAAGGATAAGCTGGCAGGGCCCAGCCTTGCGGTTCCCGCGGGGTCGGGTCGGGCCGTGTGGGCGGCTGGGGGACCTGGCGGCGGCCCTCGCCTCTCGGCCCGGAGCGCCCGCCTCAGCCCTACTCCGGGAGCCGGGCGCGGAATTCCCCGCGGCTTCCGCGGAGCGCCCGTCGGAGTCCCCGGGCGGGCCGGGGCGGGCCGGGTGAGCCGGGGCCGGGCCGCCGCTACCTGACCGCTGTCCCCGTAGGAGGACCCCGCCCTGGAGCGCTGCTTTAAAGGCCACAAGGCCGCGGTCACCTCGGTGGACTTCAGCCCGCACGGCCAACAGCTCGGTGAGTTTCGTGCTCGTCTCTTTTGCTACCCGACTAGCTGGCGGGGCCCGCGGGCGCCGACCCGAGCGGCGCGTCCTCGCCCCGGCGCGGCGCCCCCTTGCGGCCGGGAGGCCCGGGCGCGGCGTCCCCTCGGAGCGGCCGCCAGGAGGCGCGGGGCGTTACGGGGCGGGGCGGGGCAGGCGGAGTTGCTGAAAAGTTCGGCGGCGGCAGGAAGTGGGCAGAGCAGAGCTGCGCGGCCCGGGGCGCCATGAGGGTCCGGGCTGCCGTGCGGCGGACCTGGGCGGGCAGGAGCTGCGCGCTGCTGGCGCTGCTCACCGCCGCCTACTTCCTGGTGGAGTTCTCGGTGTCCACCTTCCACGCCAGTCCCGGGGGCGGCCGCGCGCGGGAACCGGGGGCCGGGCGCCTCGCGAACTTACAGAAGAGGGAGGAGGACCTGTCCCGGCCCCTGTACGAGAAGCCCCCCGCCGACCCCCGTGCACTGGGCGAGTGGGGCCGAGCCAGCAAGATGCAGCTGGGCAAGGAGGAGCAGAAGCAAGAGGAAGAACTCATTGAGAGGTATGCCATCAACATTTACCTCAGTGACAGGATTTCCCTGCACCGCCACATAGAGGACAAAAGAATGTATGAGTGCAAATCCCAGAAGTACAACTACCGCAGGCTTCCCACCACCTCCGTCATCATCGCCTTCTATAACGAAGCCTGGTCCACCTTGCTCCGCACCATTCACAGCGTGTTAGAAACCTCCCCCGCGGTGCTTTTGAAGGAGATCATCCTGGTGGATGATTTGAGCGACAGGGCATATTTGAAAACCCAACTGGAAACTTACATCAGCAATCTAGAACGAGTCCGCCTGATCAGAACCAATAAGCGAGAAGGCTTGGTTCGGGCCCGCCTCATCGGAGCCACTTTCGCCACTGGTGACGTTCTCACTTTCCTGGATTGCCACTGTGAGTGTAACTCGGGCTGGTTGGAACCGCTCCTGGAAAGGATCAGCAGGGATGAGACAGCAATCGTTTGTCCTGTCATAGACACCATTGATTGGAATACTTTTGAGTTCTACATGCAGACGGGGGAGCCAATGATTGGTGGGTTTGACTGGCGGTTAACGTTCCAGTGGCATTCTGTCCCCAAGCATGAAAGGGACAGGCGAACATCAAGGATTGACCCCATCCGGTCACCCACCATGGCTGGAGGGTTGTTCGCTGTCAGCAGGAAATACTTCGAGTACCTGGGGACGTATGACACAGGCATGGAAGTGTGGGGAGGTGAGAACCTGGAGCTGTCTTTCAGGGTGTGGCAGTGTGGTGGTAAGCTAGAGATCCACCCATGTTCTCATGTGGGCCACGTGTTCCCCAAGCGAGCACCCTATGCTCGCCCTAATTTCCTGCAGAACACTGCACGGGCAGCGGAAGTATGGATGGATAAATACAAAGAGCATTTCTACAACCGAAACCCTCCAGCGCGAAAGGAAGTCTACGGTGATATTTCGGAAAGAAAATTACTACGAGAACGGCTGAGATGCAAGAGCTTTGACTGGTATTTGAAGAACGTATTTTCCAATTTGCACGTACCAGAGGATAGACCAGGCTGGCATGGGGCTATTCGCAGTTTGGGAATCTCTTCTGAATGTTTAGATTATAATTCTCCTGACAACAACCCTACAGGAGCTAACCTTTCTCTCTTTGGTTGCCATGGTCAAGGAGGCAATCAGTTTTTTGAATACACTTCAAACCAAGAGATACGCTTTAATTCAGTAACTGAGTTGTGTGCAGAGGTTCCTGAGCAAAAGAACTATGTAGGGATGCAGAACTGTCCTAAAGACGGGGCCCCTGTTCCAGTAAACATCATTTGGCACTTTAAAGACGATGGAACCATTTACCATCCACGCTCAGGACTTTGTCTCAGTGCGTGTCGGACACCCGAGGGCCGGCCTGATGTGCAGATGAGAACTTGTGATGCCCTAGATAAAAATCAAATCTGGAGGTTTGAGAAATAGAAGGGCTCAAGGCCACTTTCATTTGGAGCTGACAATGGCGTCAGGAAAGTCAGAGCCTCAGTTTGTTTGTCCACAGTCACCCTCCTGTGAGCACACCAGAAAGCTGAGGTTCCTTTTGGAATGTTACCCTCCGCCCATGTACATGGTGCTACTGTGGAATATTCCAAGTGCCTTCCATGTGGGTTGTCTCATCTGAGAACTCTTGTCAGTGTGTCTCTTACTTCTTAAAAACTGACTGAATTGAGACACAGAACACTAAAGTGCCAGACTCACTATTAAAGAATGTAGAAGTCCAAATAAGTGCATTTTGGGCTATTGCTAATTTGGTTACATAGAGTTTAGCTAACACTGAAATCCTAGATTTTATTTTTTTAAACTAATTTTTCCCTAATATAAATCAAAGAAAGTTGATCTTAAGGAGGGAAAAGTGGAGGTTTAAAGAGGTCTTTACATGGAGTTGAAAGAGGGCATTACTTTGCATGTGAGCTTGAAAGTCTTTTAACATAGCTGAAAGAATTATACCCATGATTGAATGAAATGGGGAAATATTTACATTCCACACTTTGTGGTCTTCAGTTATTGGACTCAGCTGAGCTATACATTGATACCTCGAACAGCTCTGATTTTTAAACTGTTCTGTGAACTTGTTCTTGAGTGTAGGGCATTTTCTGATTGCACTTCCTTAAGTTATGAATGTACTAGAAAAAAACTCAGAATACTGCACCTCCCTTTGTTAATGCTTAATCAAGGAAAGTAAACACAGTTGAGGCTTCTGAAGTTAAACCCATATGTGTTTATGAAAATGTGTGAAACTGAAAGAGTCTCAGATCTGCACAGGCAATAGCCCCCTCTGGGAGCTCGCACTAAACTGGACATTGAGGGCCTTTGTAAGATTACAAGGAAGAACCCTGAACTTGGCACTCGTGAGCCCAGCCTTACAGCCCGTTCTCAGCCCAAAGCAGCCTGGTGCTGTGCACTCTTGTTAGATAGGTGAGTGAGAGTGGGCACCGGACCGAGGAGTGTGACTGTGATCAGGTCCTCTAACATGCATGTGGGCCTCAGCTGTGTTGGCTATGGCTGCTGGGTCGAGTCTAGAAGCTCCCTCCCAGCTCTGACACATTGGCTGTGTGGTCTCAGTCACTGTAATTTCTACAACACCTTTTAATCCCTTCATTTTAACGTAGGTAATGTTAAATAATTGAGCCATTTGTAAAGCTGGAAAAAAAAGATTTTAAATATTAAGCAAGGACTGGAAGTTGGGCATGGTGGCACACACCTGAGATCCCAGCACTTGGGAGGCTGAGACAGGAGGGTGATTTTGAGGCCAGCCTGGGCTACATCAGAAAGCTCCAAGCCAGTCTGGACCACCTAGCAAGACCCTGTCTCAAAAAATAAATAAGTGAGGCATGAGATGGTAGCACAGTGGTAGAGCACTTTCTTGAATGCCTGAGGCCCTGGGTTTGCGGCCCAGCACTAGAAAAAAGTGAGCTGAGCTCACCTGAACTGTATATTTCTGTGGAGATAAAGTTGTAAGTACTGCTTGTAGTCTGCTATATATTTTTTTGACAGTTGTTGAACCAGTTTTGTTTTTAAAAATTTAAACTCTAATAAAAATATTTCTTTGACTAAGAATGTATTTTCTAAATTAAATTACTTGAGAGATAGGTATATTTTTTAAAATATTTTTACTAGTTTCATACCAATGTTATGTCCAGAAATCACAGACTAAATCTGTTACTAAACTCCATTATTTCACTTTGGATTTATAAAAAAATGCATGCCCCACCTAAAGAATTAGTTGAC
>PVKN010037512.1:0-11236 GCA_004027915.1 Capromys pilorides
TTGCAACTTTCACCCCAAACTGAATAAATCTTGACTCACAATCTTGATTGTACCCTTATCTGCTGTTGCACCACCTGCTGCAAAAAAAAAAAAAAAAAAACAAAAAAAAAACTCATAAGAAATAATATTCCTTACTCATGCCACAAATACTTATTAAATTTTACCACTGACTCAGGCATTATGTTATATGTTAAATTATACCACTGAGCCAGGCATCGTGGCACACACCTGTAATCTCAGCACAAGGGAGGCTGAGGGAGGAGGATCAGTGAGAGTTCAAGACCAGCCTGGGCTACAAAAGTGAGCTCAATCCAGCCTGAACTGCATAGCAAGACCCTGTATTAAAAATAAAAAAAAAAAAAAACCCACTGAACAAAAATGTATAGTTAAGGTTATATATTTTAACTCAGAGGACTTTAAAATAATCATGTCAATTATAGTAACATGGAAATTTTTCATAAAATATTTTGCACAGCGATTACCATTCTGCCAATGTAAGAATATGAGGGTGATTGAAGGGTAAACACAAAGAATGAGGACATAGGAAAAAACCCAGAGGGACAAAGAAAAAGAGCTTGTCCTGGTATATTAACAGAAAATTTCTCAAAATCACCAGAATATCACATTGCCCGAGGGTTTATCCATCCTCAGGGTCAGAGTGACAGACACAGAATACCGAATGACCAGTGGTAAGGGTCTTTGCTTCCTGATTTTTGAGACAGGGATTTACTATGCAGTTCAGGCCGGCCTTGAGCTCACTTTTGTAGTCCAGGCTGGTCTCCAACTTGCACTGATCCTCCTGCCTCAGCCTCCCACGTGCTAGGATTACAGGTGTGCGCCACCACACCCTTGATGGTAGTATCTTAAGTCAAAATAAGATACAGAAATTTCTTGAATTTCAAGCCTTTGAATTTTGACACTATCTTATGCCTAATGGACAATAAGTGGGGTTTTACTTCCTGTTATTCTATATTTCTTAATATACTCATTGAAAGCTATTCCTTTACCATATTTTAGGTTTGAAATAAGTGAGCCAGGACCCTCGGGTCATTGAGGTCACTTGTGTAGGGTCCTCAGCACTCCTGACACCCAGCCTTGCCTCATCTAGCAAGCTAAGCAGGGTTGGGCCTGGTTATATTTGGATGGGAGTAATGGAAATTAATGGATCCCTGTGAACAGGGGAAAGAAAACAGGAAGAAAAATTGCCCCAGTCAACTCGAAATCCAAAGAGACAGCCCAGGGTAAAATACATTTCTTTCCCCAAGAACTCAAAGCACCTTCTCAGTAGGTTTTCACTATCTAGTTAATAAGTGTGTGTGTGTGTGTGTGTGTGTGTGTGTGTGTGTGTGTAGGCGGGCAGTAGTGTGTGTGAGGGAGAGATGTTTGCTGAAAGTATGCTCCAGTTATTACTAATGGACCACGAGGTTTTCCCCCATGGAAGGACTTTGCGCCTTCTTCCTTGTATTTCCTGCCATCTCTTGACACCAATTAGCCCTACCACAGGTAGTCCATGAACTCTTCAGGGTCTCTAGGGTGTCATTCACACCATTCAGTGCGTCCCCAGTGCCACACTCTCTGAGAGTACTCACTCACAGATGCTATTTAGCTCGATACACTTGTGATACATAAAATAATTCCCTGAAAGCCTCAAACAGTTAACCCTCGACACTCTCTGAATATTTGACTTAGTGCAAAAGATTTACAGAGAAATTGTAGGCAATCATTCCCAATATCCCATTGGCTGGCATGGAATTCTAGTGGCATAAGCAGAAACAGTCAGCATCAACTTAGAACACAGTGGAAGAACTGAGAACACTAGAAAGCTTTTGCCCATAGACACACAATGAGCCGGCCTCAAAGCCGGATGGTTTCCATGTCTTCAAGTGTCTTACCAGGAGTGTAGCCAATGATATGCTCCAGCTCTTAGGCATATTCGAATGAGGGGTCAAGGAATCTTTGTGGGATTTCATGCATTTTTTTTTTTTTAAATGTATTTGGTACAGGGTATCACTACGCAGTTCTGACTCCTAATGATTCCCCTGTTTTCAGTCTCCCCAGTGCTGGGATTACAGGCATGCACTACCATGCCTGGACTCTCTAGCCCACTCAGTGCATCTGGGGGTGGGGCCTGTGCGGCCTGCGGTGCAGGGATTCAAGCCTCAGCCCCAGCGCCATTACCAGGGCTTGGCTAAGCCTGCACTTGGTGTGAGCTACCTTGCTGGTCCTAAAATTCTGATTTTTTTTTCTTTTTCTTTCACATGTCTGAAATGCAAGTGCTTATTGCTCTGCAAATTCTTCTTGGATGAAACAGAATTTTAAATAGAATCTGTAAAACCAGCCCTCCCTGGTGTCCCTCTAGACTGTGGTCACCTGGCCACCAAAGCCAGCAGCCTTGATGTATTTTACCTCCCTTCCCATGGACATGATTGCCACGCCCTACCATTAATTTTCATCTCTCTCTAGCAAACACAGTCACTTGAAAAATGAGGACAGACAAGGGCCAGAACACACACTAGCCAGCCTGCTTGATGGAGAGCACCACCAAATCCCTCAGCAGCCTGTGTGAGGGCTGCCACTGGCACTGTGGCTGGGCTTCTTATTAAACAAAAGCCTCAAGTTTAAATCACCCTGAAAGGGCCACCCAGACAGCTCAGTGGACTAAAGCACCTGCTTAGGCAGACACAGGGACGGGTTCAATCCCCTGCTTGCTATGCCAGTCCTGCCCACTGGACGTGCTGAGATGATTACTAAGACTGATCGTGGTGATGCATGCCTGTAATCCCAGCTCTTGGGAGGCTGAAAATAGGAGAATCACTATGAGTCTGACCTGTGTAGTGAGAGCCTATAGACCCTATACTAAATCAATCAATCAGTCAATTAATCACTCTGAGATTGGAGAAGGTGCTGGGAATAGGGCAGGGTTCCCTGAGAGAGCCTACTCCACCAGGCCAAGGTTCAAAATTCTAGACATTGGCACTGATTGTGAACTTGGGTATCACCTGGTCAAAACCTCACCTATTCCCTAGGAAGGGAACTGGGAATATGAAGGAGTTGACCTATTCCAGGCCAGTGCCTCAGTAATGGCACACTGAGTAGGTGAGGATATTTGAGGACCTAAGGAACAGGAAGAAGCTCAGAGTTTTCTCAGATAACAAGGACTTATTTTAGGAATGCACAGGATGGGGCACCCCAGTAACAAAGCTGAATCTCACTAAGTGCTGACCGAGATACTGGCACCTCAGCCCACCCACCTCCTTCCCTCTGGCACAGGCCCTCAGAAGTGCACTGTCCGCCTGCTCCTGCTCTTCACTGCAGTGAGAACCTTGTACTCTCCGCATGTGCCCCTCTGCACTGGCTCTACAGAACTCTGGCACCAGGCCATAGGGTTACTAGAGGCGATGGTTTTATTCAGAGAGGTGTCTGACCCTGGTCACCAGAGTGGGATGGAGAGAGAAAGCTGAGACATCATCTTCCTGAGTTGGACATCAGCCATGGAAAACATTTGGAGTGGAGCAGGATCCTCCCCAGATTAGTATTTTGAGTTAGATTCTGGGTCTCCTGAGTTCTATGTAAAGCACAGTAGTGAGTAAAAAAATATTTCTGGAGCTAAAGTGCTTGTTTCCAATCCCACAGCCATTACTTTTTAATAAGTTATACAATTAAAAATTCTTTATCTGTGACACAGAGCTTATATTACCTGTCTGACAGAATTATGGGAGAATTGAGATCGTCGACCTAACATGTTCAGAAGCAAATCCCACATGATGCACCTTACTTATTGGCACATAAATGCTCAATAAATATTAGATATCATCATTATTATTTTGTTTTTTCCATAACATCTGTGATGCTTTTAAGATAAGTCTACAAGGGCCAGCAATATAGCTCAGCAGACTAAGTGCTTACTTAGGTAAGCACAGAGGCCAGGGTTCCATGCCACACCGGCCCCGTCCCCAGGTGCGCTGAGCTGGCAATGGAGTCTGGGCATGGTGGTGCACACCTGTCATCCCAGCACTAGAGAGGCAAAAATCAGGAGGATCACTACAAGTCCAAGCGGCATAGTGAGACTCTGCACACACACACAAAAAAAATAAAGTAAGTCTGTAAATTCTTTGACCCTTCCCGTAAATGAAGGACTCTAATTCTCTACCTTTGGATGTGGTCCACATTAGTAGCTTGCTTCTAATGAGTAGAACTCAATAAAAGCAGTGTAGCATGACTTGCGAGGCTAATTATATGCCTGCTTCTTTTCTTTAGTACCCAACACTTGCAATCTGTGGATAAATAAGAACTATACTTAGGATATCTGTTGTGGGTCTCCCCATGGAATCTAGATTAGGAATAGAAGGACTAAACTGCAGTTTTCCATGGAGATTTGCCAACATATTGACAACAATGACTCAATTTTTCCTTTCAAAATCTAGAGAAGCGGAGCAAGGGGGACAATGGATACCTGAATTCTCAGCCATTTGACAGGCTGAGGGAAGAAGACTGCAAGTCCGAAGTCAGTCTGGGTAAACTTAATGAGATCCTGTCCCAAATTTAGAAAAGAGCAAGAGGTTTCCTAGTGATGGAATGTTTCCAGGCAGAGTCCTGAGCTCAATCACCAGCACTAACAAATAAAAAATAAAAACCAGAAGAACTAAAGATAAGACAGGGATGCTTGTCTTCATCATTTCTATAGTGAGCTGGATTTTCCAGCCTGGGAAATTATGAAAAAACAAAAAAATGTAGAATATATATATATATATATATATATATATATATATGCTCAATAAATATTAGATATCATCATTATTATTTTTGTTTTTTTGCAAAGCATCTGTGATGGTTTTAAAATAATTCTACAAATTCTTTGACTCTTCACATAAATATTTATGTAGTATATATATATATATAGAAACACAGATACACATATATATATACACTATATGTGTATTTATGGATATATATATATATATATATATATCCTAAATCCCAGAGATTCTGCCACACTAGCCCAGAAAATTTAATTTTAAGAGGCACTTTAAGAAACTTATGCAGGTGAATTTCAGACCAGACTTCGTAAAATACAAAACAAAAGCATTCGGAAGTCGCTTAGCAGAACAGTCCACAGTGTGGTAACTGGAACGCTGCTGCCTGAGCTTAATTCTCAGCTCTTCTGCTTGCTGGCTGCGTGATGCAGAGTGTGGTAGAAACCTCACTGTGTCTCAGTTTTTCCAGCTGCAGAACGGGGTGAGCCACAGCACCTAACTCACAAGTTTGATGTGCACCCTGAATGCGTAAACCTGCGTGAAGCAGTTACACTAACAACTCACCAGTCGTGTGTTTTCTGCCGGGAAAATAGACTTTGAAAACGCTACAGCAAACCAGTGACACCAGTGAATACATCAGGCGCTGGTGCTCTGATCACCCGTTCTCTGCCTTCCCTACCCCTCAGGAATGCTACAAAAAAGAGATATAGTTGATTTGAACTCAGAGGAAAGCATGAACCAGCCAGCCAGTCTTTCTACATGTGAAGTACTTCTCTAGACTGTTTTGGTGTTTTGTGTTGGGTACAGGGTCTCCCTACTCAGGTCAGGCTCCTAGCAATTGCAGCCTCCCCAGGGCTGGGGTTACAGGTGAGCTCCACCAGGCTTGGAGGCCCGCTCAGCACACCCGGGGGCGGGGCCAGTGCTGCCTGTGGTGCCAGGGATGGACCCTGGTCCCTGCACTTGCCTAAGTAAACTATTTCTAATTAAACTATTAGTTCTGATTAGACTGTTTCTAATCTTTCAGGCCAATCACCAGAGTTTATTGTTTTGGGTTATTTTTTGTTATTTTGATTTATGCCATTAGTGAATTTGAGTTTCACTTTTTCTTTTCAGGATATTTCACCAAAAGTCTATTTCCAAGTATAAACAAAAGGACAAATGTTCCTCAAACCACAAGCTCACAGCAGATTGCCTTGCCCCGAGGGGGGTGGCTCCCCTGCTCACATACATAATTTATACTGCTCAACACTTCCTTAGATTAATGGGAATCATGATGTACAGTGTTTTATTGTTTCCAAACTATTCACAGGAGGAAAATCAGCAGTTTTGGTTTTAAAGTTTCCTGGTGGTCGGCAAGGAGGGGAGTTTTCCAGTGTGAGGGCTGTCTCATCCTGGACAGTGTTAACTGACCCCTGAGGAGGAACAGAGCGACTCCTGTCCTCAGCTGCTGTAGTTCTTCATCAGCCAATAATCCTGCTTTCCTGCAGCAGCGATGAGTCAGCCTTTCAGGCGTGTGGATCTGATCTCTCAGTACCTTTCAACTACGTTAGGGTCCACTCTACTTAAACATCAGTTTATACTCAAATAATAAATAAATGATAGTCATACCTCAGCAACAAAATGCTTAAAAGCTCTGGCTTTAAATTTTTCTCTAGGAAACTCATTAGACATGGACACAAGTTAAGTCAAAACCGCTCTGTTCGTGCAATTCTTTGAAGCTCCCAACAGTCATAGAAGGAGTTTGGGCAGTGCTAAACAAAAACATCAAGCCGAATATAGCTCTGGAGTTGAAGTCAGCATTGTACCTCGAGTAAGACAATACTCTGCTCCTGGGAGTGAGGAAAAAAATATATCTTTGACCTCAAGTGACCATATCCTCGATCCCTTGTAAACATGAAACACTGGCAGCTGGGTATTTGTGTGCCCAACTCCACCCCCTCCTCCACACACTGTGTTTGGAGGAACTCAGAGGCACTTCCTGTTTGGGGTCATGACCTACGGACAAGAATTGCTCCTGAGGCAGAATTAGAGGGACCGTATCTGCTAGCCAGACCGGATTGTGCTGACTGCACTCAGCTTGTCCCTCCCTACACCAGAAACTTAAAAGCCGAACTTGGGAAGAAAGCAGCAGGGAAGTTGGGGAACTTCATTAAAAGGACAAAGCCTTTCTTGGCCTACTGATTGCTATTCCATCTCTCCTTAGCAGCTCAGCTTCTTGATAGTATCTGGTGCCCCTTCTCTCACAGACATTCTCCTGGGGGCAAGAGGAATGGATCAAACACAGGATTACAATTCTTTGAAGGGATGACATCCATTACAGATCAGAAGGCAAGTTTATAAAATTGTCAGTAAGAAAAAATGAACCTTGTGAGCCGAGCTTTCTGAAACTAATCCTTCTAGCGCTTTGTAGGAATAGAGGCAGAAGCATGGACTATCTGCAGCGCCTTGAAGGAGATGTTTTCCAGCTTGCACATTTGCCTAGTTAATTAATGCAGGCATTATAGTAATTGAAAAACAAAATATCTATACAGCACAGACACAGACCTGTTGTTTTTATCAAGCCAACTACCAGGGTAATTGCTGGACCTCCCCTTGAAGCCAAGTCAAGCCTCCTGGTGTATGCACTTTTACAGACCTGTTGCCTTGTGTTAAGAAACAAGTGTGTTCTGAGGACGTTCATAGTCAGAAACTTCCCTCCCAGAGGTAAGGATAAGAAAGAAAACAAAGAAAAAGAAAAAACCCAAGCCAAGGATTTTATATAAAAGAATGACAGTGAGCTCTTATTTAAAATTCTATGTTCTTATTTTGCCCATGTTCAGTGAGTTTCTACAACAATAAAATCTCTTTTTTTGCAAGTGCCAATGAAACAGTAGCTATATGAATGAAAGTTCAGCTATCTTTTATATATGTGCAAGACGATAGAGGTTTGATAAATTTTTTTCACATCCATGCAAGTCCTAAAGCAATCTTCAGCAATATACGGATTTGGGAGCTGTTCCTCCACCACATGAGGCTGCTTATCCACAGGAGTCTCCAAGACTTGAGACTATACAGTGAGACCCTGTCTTAAAACAAATAAAAATCCATGGCTTCTATCCTTACTGTGCTTTACATAAACTACATTTTTACTGGGAAATGTGTCTAAGATAATACACTGATAAAGAAATAAGTGTTAGAGTTATTTTAAACTATAACCTAGCTAGAACCACCCTGAGGCACTGCCAGCTCCTGCTTCAGGGAGTCACTATCCACAAACGAACTACTGAACCACATTCAATGGAAGTTCTAGAGAGTTTTCTTCAAAACAAGGACTTCAAGCCCCAGATCTGGACAGGACTCAGGCAGATAATGTGGGGAGCAGAGCAGCTGGAAAATACGGGCCCCACGCACTACTTTAATCTCCCCTCACTTCAGCCAGTGTGCACAGTGAGACTTTATAGATCTAATGTCACCATGGTTTCCCACTTTTAAAAGCTTGCAGAGACCTCGGGGTTTATTGTCATTGTTGGAATCTGCAACTCTATAAATGCAACAAATTCAGTTTTGCAAAATACACTTCCAGGCAATGCAAGTACATCTGTGAAGCTCACCATCAATTTGTTCACAGCTTTGTCTCTGTGCATGCACACATGCTTGGGCACTACGTACATGCGCTTGTACTCATCAGCCACAACAATCTCAGACGGGATCGATCCCAGAAGCTGGATTTGTCAAACTTCAATCTTCTTTGGAAATAGTGTAAAATAACCCTAACACTTATTTCTTTATCAGTTTATTATCTTGGGCACATTTCCCAGTAAAAAATGTAATTTATGTTAAGCACAATAAGGATAGAAGCCATGGATTTTTATTTAAGACAGGGTCTCACTACATAGTTCTGGCTGGCCTTGAACTACCTGTGCAACCTGAGCTGGCCTCAATTCTTTATAATCCTCCTACCTCCTGAGTGCTCAAGTTACAGGAGCCGGCCACCATGCTAGGCTAGACCATGGATTTTTTTTTTTTTTTCGTGGCCAGCTCAGCCCACCCTAGCAGCCCGGCTGGGTCAACATGTGCCAGGGATTGAACGGCACTCCCTATACTTTGCCTACGCTTCCCTAAGCAGGTGCTTTAGACCACTGAGCTATCTTGCTGGCCCTAGACCATAGATTTTTAAGTGAAGTTTTCACTCCCTAAGATATGAAGTCTAATAAAGGAAATATTACTTAAACATGATGAATATCATTTAAACACATAGATACTAAAAAAAAGTAAGCATAGTCACCAAAAAGTAAAGAATTAATGTTTTCTTGTCCAAATTTTTGTATTCACTATAGATACCAGAATCAGAAAACTTGAGTTATAGAGCCACAAATAACACACAGCAAGGCCATTTTCCTCACCTGTGTGAGGCAAGCAGCTAGCAGCAAACCACTGCCAGGATACGGCCACAATTGCAACCTCCAAGGTGGGTAGCATTCCGTAACAAAAGACAAAAAAGACAGTAAGTCTAAATGAGGACGAATGGATGAGTTGACTTCCATATATTTCATTAAAACGTATACACAGCATATTAAATTTGTCAAGCAAAATTTACTTTCCAATAATCAGCATATGAAGGAACATTGAAGATTATCCAGAGATTCCCAAGACCAAATAGGTTCTATCTTGATTTGTAAAGAGATGCAAATATCTATAGAAAATTGCTCTTTGGAAAAACCAAAGATGCATCTGTTGTCCACACACACGTGCCCTATGGAGTAGGAGTGTGTGGAGAGCACACAGGCAGTGGTGCGTTGAGCGTCTGCCATCGGCGCAGTCGCTGTGCAGCAGCTGCACCTTGTGAACGTTCTCCCCAGCAGCAGCATGCGCGATCCTGTGCAGAAAGGTTTTGCAATGCTCTGAGTACTGGGAATCATTACGGGATGGACACTGAAGGTAGCTGCTTATTCAGAATAAGCTGAAAGGCGAGGCTATTATCTCCAGTCTAAATGGTCCTAATGGGATCGGGTCAATCATGTTCTTGCCTAGATCTTTATGTTTAAAATGTTTTCCTTTTTCTCTCACTGAAAACTTCAGTTGCTCGTGCTAGATTATGAAATAGCTGCTAATAGCCAGAGTCTGTCCACTCGGAGAAGGCATTTGGCAAGGGCCGTTGTTTCCAGATTTGCCCTTGGTATTATTGTCTTGTAAGTATCTGTAAGTCACTTTGCCTCTTCAGTGGTGAAGCTGTTAATTCCAACTCCAAATGAAGAATTGTGAAAGTTTCTGTCCACATGGAGGTGGG
This sequence comes from Capromys pilorides, assembly GCA_004027915.1. Taxonomy (NCBI): domain Eukaryota; kingdom Metazoa; phylum Chordata; class Mammalia; order Rodentia; family Capromyidae; genus Capromys; species Capromys pilorides. Next base: position 10,021 of record PVKN010037512.1, read on the forward strand.
CTTTGGGACCTGAAATCTTAGAATTATGTCCTAATTCTGGTCCTCAATAGTTAAATGATCTGCATTCAGTAAACCTCTTGATCCCTCTTAACCATGGCCTCTCTATCTTGAAAATGACATTACATTCACTTTAAAAGACTGTTATGACTTTTAAAGAGAAAATAATTCCAATGAGTAAAGAATAATAGTAAAATCCCAAAGTAAGGAAGGGCCAGAGATATAGCTCAGTGGTTTAAGCAGGCTCACAAAAACAACTTCCCAAAGAAAGTCTTCAGAGGAAAGTTTCACTTCTTTAAAGTAGGTTATTTCCATTTGTTTGTAAAATCATTGTTAGTGCTTACTGGATCCAAAGGGGATAAATGGGAGAAGGAAGAGAAAAGTGAGAAGATTTCTGGGTAGCTGAATCAGTTCCTTAAAGAATTTAAGGTCCAGGAGTAAATGAAAAGTAGCAGGACTTGCCAGCCAATTACTATGAATCAGAATCGAAGTCATCCCTCCTGGAAAAGAGGCACAGCCCAAGACCTGCAAGGCCTGCACGGACCGCGAGGCTCTTTTGCCTCTAAATTATATCTCCTTTTGTAATTGTTCCCTAAACACTATGGTAAAGCCCACAATGTGAAGGCCATGTCTTCAATTCCTATGATTTTTCAAGTGAGTTTTTGGAATTGAAGTATGTTTTTAAAAATTGGTTGTTACAACACCAGTGTTTCATAGATAAAGAAACCTGGGGTCAGGATAAAATTTAAAAGTGACAAAACAATATAAAGGAGGCCCAAAACGTGACATCATCTAGAATGTTCTTCCTGCTTTGCATGACCTTTGAGCCTCCTTTTCTGAGTCACCTGGAAATACCCTTTAAACGCTGCGAACTCTTCTACCACAGGAAGGATTCAAATGAAACAACTCTGCGATACTGAAAGACACCACAACTTAGCACAAAACTGAAAGAGGAAAGGAGCCGCAAGAGACCCTGAGGTAGAATCTCCCAAGAGTTTGTATCAAGTCAAAGTTCAGCAGAAAGAGCCAAGCACAGTGACACATATTGGTAATCTCAGCTGCTCTGGAAGCTCAGGGAAGAAGATTTCAACCTTATGGCCAACTTGGATGATTTAGTGAGACCCTGTTTCAGAATAGAAAGGTCTGAGAACATAAATCAGTAGTAGAGTGCTCACCTAGCATATGGGGGACCCTGGAATCAGTACCCAATGAAAGAAGG
>PVKN010037513.1:0-11230 GCA_004027915.1 Capromys pilorides
GTGGAAGCGCCGTCCTCCCCTCCAGAGGGCTGTGTGCGCTTACACAAGGATGTCCCAAGGAACATAGGACCCAGGGTCGTCTCTTGGAATCTAGAGGAAGAGAACAAATGTAGAAAATGTTTGTTACTCTAGTGGAACGTGGGCCTGGAGGGCCCCCGAGGGGCTTGGGGCATCAGGCACCCTCGCACTCGCAGGGAGGAGAGTGGGGTCAGTCTTGCTCCTCTGTGAGGAAGAGGCGACTTGTGGAGATGAGGAAACTGGTGGAGGCACTGGGGATGTGGAGGGCCCTCCCAGCAGGAGGAGGATGCTTCTCGTGGTCAGGGGACAGCTGTGACCATGGCCCTTTTCCAGCAGAAGAGCTCTGGTCAGGGCAAGCAGCCGGGAGCTGAGTGTGGGTGGACACACCGGGAAGGGTCCCGGCTGGCTCTCCTGGCCTGTTGGGAGAGGGGCTGCCTGTGGCTGTGCCGCCTGTCCTGGCCTGGCCGTGCAGGGTCTACAGTGGACACTGAGCTACTCCCAGGGAGAGAGAAGATGGGGGACATGGGCCTGGCGAATGAATCTTTAGCCGAGTAGGCCCAGCTGGGCAGCTGGGTGAAGATGCAGCTGCAGGCGTGAGCTCAGGGCCGCTCTTCTCTGTGGCCCAAACACCCCAAGGCAGGGATCAGCACTGTGGATCCGACTCGCCTCTCCCGGCAGACCTACCATGCTGGTGAATCTGTCCTCGCAGGCCATCCTGATCTTCTCTGGGGTCAGCGGGCTGCTGAGCGCTGGGCTCCCGGGCAACCCTCTCTCCTTCCGCGCGGCACTCACTGCATCCCAGATGGCGAAGAGCACGGAGCACCCCAGGAACAACCCAGACTCCCCCAGGCCCTGCAGGAAGCAGGCAGCAAGATTACTACCAGTCTCTGTGTGTCTGTGTGCGTATGTGCGTGTGTTTGTGTGTGTGTGTGTGTGTGTGTGTGTGCGCGCGTGCGCAGAGGTGCAGGTCCTATGTATTGTCCACAGAAGCTCTTAGTAAAAGATACAGCTTAACCTTCTGCCCCAGTGTCTGCCCTTAGGACCCTTGCCTAAGGAAATGGCCCACGTCAAGAAAGCAGGTATGTGTGTGGAGAGGGGTATGCAGAAGGGCAGCTCCAGCACGACAGGGGCCACGCAGGGCCCAAAAGCATTCTCTCTCGCACTGCGCATCTGCCCTGCAGAGGAGCCCTAGCAGGTATCTGCTGTCACCCTGGTGAAAACACAAAGCACTTGGGAGAGAGGGGCGCCACACCCGGGCGTCAGCCAAGCTGCCCGACTCTCAGCCTGGCTCACCTTGGACGAGTACAGGGTGTTCGAGGTTTCGGTTGGGGGCAGGAAGGAGATGTGCAGCTCGCCTGGGACGTCGCAGACGGCGGGAATCTTGTACTGGTCAGGACCCCGCGTATACAGCACGCCGCGGGGCGAGTACTTCAGCTCCTCCGAGGTGTACAACCCCATGCCTTGGATGAAGGCACCCTCGACCTGGCCCCAACAAATCCCACACTGAGGGAAAGCAGCTCCTGGCTAGCAGCTCCCCCATGCCGCTTGTGTTTCAGTCAGAGGCCATGAGGTCTCAGGGTGACAGGTGCACGTGCAGGAGGCTGACCCCAGGGCTTCTCCAGACATCCCCAAGTCAGCAACAAGCACCACGTCACGGCAGCCTGCGGTGCACGGAAGCCCCTCTCATCCGCACAGACCCAGCTCCTCAGAGGCCACGTCATCTGAGCCCACGCCTTGCCCGTGTGACAGCCATGGCAGCCTCGTGTTTGCACTCAGTGTCCCCTGCAGCAGTGGGAAGCAGCCTCGGCTTCCTGGGCTGGGCCCTGTGCTCCTCCACACCCTCCTGGGTCTTCCTTCCTTCCTCATCCCCACCCCAGGGTGCTGATAATCATCCTCAGGCCCTGGCCACTCCCAGCTCCTGTCACCTCCCCTGGGCCAGGGCTCTTCCCTCTGGGCCCTGGTCTGTCTGGACCCCCTCCAACCCCAGCCTGAGACACGGCCTTGGGCCCTCTGTGGACATGGGTCTGTCTGCGCTGATTTCTTTTTCACTGTGATCGCCCTGGCTTCCTTCCCAGGGCTCCTTAGATTTCCCCTCCAGTGGCTCTTCTCATCCCGTGACACATTGCCAGGGACCCGTAGGACGCTACAGGGTGCTCTGAACAGGAGGTGCTGGACTCTGCGACAGCATGCGTGGGAAGGTTCCTGGAGGGCCCATGTGGCCATGAGCGTGGGACTCCAGTGGGCCGAGGGAGGGCACATTTTGGGTCTTTGAGAGAAACTAGGCACCCGGGACTTCTCAGTCTGGTCGGCTGGTTCTGGTTGGCTAGACATCAGCCCAGAGCCTGTCCATCAGTGACCAGTATGGCACCTGCAGGGCCCAGCTACTCCCGCCCGCCTGTGGCTGCTTGCTGCAGGGGCCCAGCAGCGGCCTTCAGGTCATCCTTTCTCCTCAGCAGCCTCGCTGCCATTGCAGAGAGTTGTCGTCCCCTGCCCTCCTTCCTAGGCAGTGGAAATGTGAGTTCTGCTTCTGCCTGTAGCCGTGCTGAGGAGGGGGCGGCACGAAGGTTGCTGGGGAGTGTGGGTCCCCTGTTGTCCCAAACAGGAAGTGGAGGGGGAGTGACACCCACCTGGCCTCGGTCGAGGGCGGGGTTGAGGCTGTGGCCAACATCCATGACAATGTCTGTCCTGATATTCTAGAATAGAGAGAAAACCTGGGTGTGTCCCATGCAGGTGACTCCTCACGGAGACACTGAGGAGCACCTCCTGTCTGCTGGCCGTGGGAGAGACTTCCTGGGCCACACAACTTCAGGAGGGACAAGCAACCAAGACTTCACCATGTGAGACTATAAAAGTTACACAGAAACTCCCAAGTAGTTGTTTGCTTCTTGGAAACACAAGGAGAATGAAATATTTACTTCACTTTGACTCAAGCTGGGTGGTGGAACAAGTTACATTTGATCCGTGGCAGTGTAGGGGGTGGCACCGAAAAGGAAGCCCTGTGACCGGGTCATTCCAGCTGCCACTCTCACCACACGGCCCCATTGGTCCTGGTGCTTTCTGAGGTGCAGAGCTGGGGTGGTGGCAGCAACTGTAGGGGTCGCCAAAGCTCTGCCTGCTCCACTCTTGGACAGAAGACTAGGCCTGATGTCAGCTCCCTGTCTGACAGCACAGATGGGGACACAGGCCCAGCAGCCACAACACCACCGCACCCCCGAATCCTGCTCCTTCTTTCTTGAGACTCGGTCTCACAGGGCGGAGGGCATCCAGGTGCTCTCCCATCTGACCCTCCCACCCACTGCTTTTCTTAGGAACACAGACAATGGTTCAGAACACTTGGTGGTAGTGAAACTCGAGGCTGTCCTCGACTCACTCATGAACAGCTGTGGTGGACAGGAGCTCTCTGACCCCGCTGGCCACTGGGGACAGCAAAAGTGACAGAGCAGCATTCTGAGCTCTCATGGCTACTGACCCCGGCAGCCAGCAGGCAGGGCCTGTGAGGAGTGGAAGGAAACAGAGGGCTCATGGGAGCCGTGGGGTGTGACTTAGAGGTGGGTGTCCTGGCCCCAGGAGCCACGAGGTGACAGCAGCCTCATAAGGAACCCGGAGCTGGGGTCACCCAGACTAGTCACCCCCGGGTCTGACCCTAGCAGGGGCTGCAGTTTGTATTTATTCTTTTCAGCTGCTGTGTTTGGGGTAACTGGACACACAGCATTAGCTGACGGGGACATGGACTGTGTTGTAGAAAGAGGGTGATGCTGTCACCAGGAGGGGCTGGCCGGAAAGCAGGCCCAGGGAGGCCAGCGAGAGTGTCGGGAGACGGCTCTCAGTCCAGGGTGACACTTCCTGGGCTGCAGATCTGGATGTCATAACTAGATGGCTTGGTGCACTCTGAGGAGCCCATGTGAGTTGTGAGAACTCAGTGGAGCTCAGAGCAAGGCTAGCTATGACCTGGGATCTTAACACAGCCCAGACACACACACACACACACACACACACACACACACACACACACACACACACACACACAGTGTGAAATCCAAGCAGTTACATCTCACCAGTTTTTCTCTGAGGGGAAGGGTTTGGTGTGAGAGCTGAGGCGGATGGGCAGCCGCTCTGTCAGAGTGGCCATGGCTTAGCCCAGGCTGAGATAGGCCTAGACCAGCCAGATCCTGAGCAAGCAGCCAGGGGAGTGTGTGCAGGATCCCAGAGATGAGGCTTACGGGTTCAGAAGGAGGATGCTACAGGCATCCCGGAAGTGAAAACTTGCATCTCACCACCACCACGGCCCAAGACCGGAAACTTGGGACATGCGGGAGTAGCGAGAACCAGGGCTTCTCCTGGGCAGGGCCTCCGAGGGTCTCGCCACACTGGCACACTGGTCCCATGGCTTTGCGAGAGCGAACACAGCCCACTCACTGCGTGGATGGTCCCAGGTCCCTCCCGCAGCACCACTAAGTGTCTTCCCTCACCCCCAGCAGCCAGGGTGCAAGGAGAGAAACTGGGACCTTGAACCTGTGCATGTGTGTGTGTTGCATGTGTGCGTACGCATGGGCATGGATGTGTGCATGATACACATGTGTGTCAGTGTGTGCACATCCTCCATAAGCATGCGCTGGAGCTAGCCAAAGAGAGGGACCTGGCTGGGCACCAAGATTCTGAGAGCTGTCTAGGCCCCCGGCTGACCCTTGGTGCTGCTCAGCAGGTTCGGGTACCCAGGGGCCCTGCAGGAGAAGCACCCCGGCCCGTTCCCTATAAGTAAGCAAGGCTGCCAGCAGTGCCTACCATCCAGCTGAAGCCCACTCCAGACTCTTCTTGTCTCGAAGTGGCTTCCTCTGGGATTCTCTTGTAAAAGGCAGGGGCTGCCAGTGTCTCATAGGAAGCGTCCCAGCACCAGGTGACTCCTGACTTCTGTCCTCTGGCACCATGCAGAACTTACCTCGGGCCAGCAGGATGGCTCTCAAGAGCGCACAGGGCACTGAGGGTCATAGCGTGCCCCAAGACCTCTCCCGTTGGCACTGACCTTGTGGGTCCCCGTCAGGCAGTCGACCTCCACTTCGGAGCACGCAGCTCCATACACGCAGTACTCGAAGGGGTGGCCTTCGCCCTTCTCCCAGTCGATGTTTGACTCGTAGCCCCTGGGGGAACAGGGCGCTGTGACCGCAGGGGCGGGAGCCTTGGCAGGTCACCCCTGCTCCCTCCCCATGCAGCTCACTCTGTGCAACAAAAGATCCCAGCACTCCTGCAGGCCCAGGAGCTGCCCCAGGCATGGGGTCCTGCAGCCCACGCACCCTGTCTGCGTGGGCTCTGAGCATCCACGTGGGACCAGGGCTCCCACTTCCTCCGCCACCCAGAAGCATGGCCTGTCCCACCCTCCTCCCTCAAGGATACTCAGTGACGTCCCCGGGAAAGAGAGGCTGCTTGTCTGCTTGTCTTCACCCTCTGTGCCTGCCAGCCTGGAGGAGGCCCCCGAGGCACTCTCAGCGCCCACACCAGGGTCTTGGGACTCCCCGACAGTACCAGGCTGCTCTGTGTCACCCTGCTGCCCAGTGTGATAGGCAAACCCTTGCCCAGAGGGTGGACGCAGCTCTCGTCCTCCACTCGGGGGCCACATAACCGGCGTCAATGCCACATGCCTTTCTCAGGGGTGGGCACAGGACCTGTCTTACCAGGGCCACTCGCATCTCTGCCTTCAAAGAGAGGGTATAGTGCTGTCAAAAGCCATGCCCTGTGGTGCAGCCCAAGCACCACCACCATGGGGGCGACTCCCAGCTGGCTGGTCTCACCTAGGGGCCTACTTTCCCCAGAAAAGTCCTTCTGGACTGGGCTTAACGACAACCAGATGCTCTTTATAGCCAAGGTTACAAAGTCATGTAGCTGCCAAAACAGCTGACATTCTTTGTCAAGGTGCCCCTGCTGGGAGGCCAGGGTAAGAGGATCCCAAGCCAGGGCCCAACTGGAGAGCTTAGAGATTTAGTGCGACCTGCCTCACTAAATAAAGGTTCAGCTGTGGACGCTGCTTGGCGCGGAGGCCTGGGTCCAGCCCTGAAGACACCGCTGCTCCTTCCCGCAGCACGGGATGGGAGGCTGACTCACCTGAAGTATCCGATGGCTGAGAGGCTGATGCTCTGGTCGAAAGCAGCCTGGGCCTGTGAAGGAAGGCCGGGAGCGTGAGAGGGCGAGTGGGAGAGGGGTCCTGGCCTGCTGCTCCACCCGCTCTTGGTGCGTTCTGCGCAGCAGGGAGGAGGAGGGTCCTCTGAGTGCTCCCTCTCTAAGCGCCGGGCTCCCTGCATGCTTGATGGTGTCTGCATGCCAGTGGGTGACAGAGGCACAGGGTGGGCACCTCGTGCTTGGTTGATGAGACGTCTACCGCCCAAGAGGGGAGCCTGTGCCCCTGGCAGTGGGGACGATGGCAGCCCGACGCTCAGTTTTAGCTCTAGCTCCACGCCTGTTTCCTTGGCAGAAAGCGATTGTACTGTGTCATACTCCTGACACAGGAAGTGCCTCTGATCACCAGTGCGTGAAGTTGACTGCTTCCCAAAAAACCAAGAGTTGAGTCCACGGGCCAGAAGGACGGTGAGGAGCTCTGCCATCTGGGACGGGCGGTGTCCCGCAAGGATGGCTGTGGGGGCTGCCACCCTGGCTGGTACCGTGGTGCCACTTTTCGTAGCTGGGCAGTGCAGGGCACAGGCAAAGGTGTCCAGGAAGGTCTGGAGTGCCCACCTCAAGTGGCCCTCACCTCGGAAACAGCAGGAACCTTGCACGGGGGGAGGGGCATTGCTAGGATCGAAGCCAAGGCTAGGAATGGTCTCCATGTGGAGTTGCACCCCAGCCTGGCGCAGCTTCTCAGCAGAACCCTCTAAGAGGATCCCCAAACCATGCCTTCACATTGAGAAACTGGTGTCCCTGCCACCGCATGCCTGGATCATCTGTGGATATCTGCTGGCCCCGCTCCCCACCGTCTAACCTAAAGCACAGAAAAGAAGTGGTTCTCACCCAATCCTTCCATGTCCCCTGCGGATTCTTGCTGATGACGGGTTTAAGGCGTTTTAGAAGAGTCTGACAGGCGTCCTAGGGATTGTGTGTTTGAATTAAAATTATGATCATGATTTCACTCAGAACGTCCTCCCAGGCCTTATCTGAGATCCACGGCCCTCCCTTTCAGAGGACCATCTGAATGGCTGTGAGGGCACTGCCAGGGGAGAGCAGGTCTAGGGATAGTGGCCTTTTAAGCCAAGTGAAGAAGTTGGGATCTAGCGCAAAACGTGTCACAGTTTCAGGCGTGATGGGTTTGCTTTATGGACTGTCTCCTGGGTAGGGCCGGTGGCACAGTGGGGTAGGTGGGGCTGTTGAACACACAGAGCCTGACACAAGCACAGGGAGGTGACTTGGAAGTGGAGGGTCAGGCTTTTTGGTGGGGTTGAAAGCACATTCCAGCCAGTGAGAGGGCAGGAGCCGGTGAGGCAGAGGTGACATGACGGCGGCATGGATGAGCTGCAGCCTCGCAGCCTGTGGGTCAGCCCCGAGGGTGACGACCAGATGTCGCTCACCTTTACTGCCAGCCCATTGAGATCGGCCACCACGGAGCCTCCGGAGGCGTTGGCATTAGGGACGGTTTCTGTGCTTGTCCCCCGCAGGTGGATGTTCTCCATGGGCATCTTCAGCTCCCGGCTTACCACCTAGATTTCAGGCACTTTGGTTATCTGTGGAGCGGTGTGCACGCCCGGCCTGGCCCGAGCGTGGAGCTGTCAGATGACTGTGGGCTTGGGAGGCCCAGGAAGCTTTGCTTCCCTGAGACCCTGGAGCTCATCTGCACCCAAGCTCTGCACACATCTGCTTCCTTGACTCTCGCCTGGCCCTCCCGTCGGGAGGCGAGGTGAGCCAGGCTGAGTTAGCAAGGAACCCCTCATGGGCATCTCAGAATCATGACAACCACCCTGCCTGCCGGCGCCCTCCAGCCCTGCACTGTAGAGTTCTAGCCATGCGTGTGGTACCAACAGCAGCAGCACACTGGCTGCTCCACGGAAAGAGGTCCCCGGACAAAGCCAGCAGCCGCAAGCCGCTGTGGGCACTGCGCAGGGGACAGGAGCCCAGGCTCTGCAGGCTGCTGGGTTCTTACTTCCACACTGGAGGACATGGTGTCCACCACCCCTGGAGATCTGCTGGCAGCACCGTTGCTAGGCTTGTACACTGCCACCATGCCACCATGGATGAGCGCGCCGGGCCTGTCCCCAGCACCAGCTCTCGGAGCTCCACTATACAGAGCACCTGTGCTTAGGGACACGGCCTCAAGGAAGCAGCCCGGAGGCACCGCACTCCCCTCCCAGGCAGGGTGGGGCTGTCAGACACCCTCAAGGGGCTGAGCAGGGGTGCATTCCCATCCCCCCACCTTCAGCGTAGTGGGAACCTCCACTCTCCTAGCAAACTATGCCCAAGCGCTCAGTAATCTGTAACATCTGATACTGTGCAGAGCATTGAGAATGTGACCTCCTCCCAGAAAACAACTTGGTAAAAGTTAAATATTCGTACTGTGAGCTAGGAATTTCTCTTCTGGTAAACTACTTCAATAATCACAGTTGGGATCATGGCTAAGGGACAAAAATATTCACCGACTGCTCAACAACAGGAGGACAGCTAAATAAATGACACCTACAGGAAGTTTCGAGACCCGTGAGGGTATGGAATTCTTTGTGACCAGGGGAACTTGCCACTGCCGGCAGGATATGAAGTTATCTAGCTGACACGATAGAAGGACCCCAAAATAAAATTATTAAGAGGTGAAGTTGTGTATGGCTTAAAAAATATTCTGCCTTTTAAAATATTTTATAACCTATAATATTAATTTTCTACCACAATTGTGAAATTAGAAGCAGTAGCTTAAAATCAAGCTACAACAAGTAAGCCAAAAAGCAGGCTAGTACAGTTTGGCCAAAAATAGGAAATAGGACTCGCACTCCGAATTGTTTGGGCCCAAAGGGTCGGAAGGGTGAGAAGTGACACAGAGCACTGGGGCTGCCCGCCACGCAGGGCTCAGCAGGCTCGAGGCAGGCAGCTCCACACCAAGCGTGGGCGAGAGCAATCGTCCTCTCAGAGCCCCTCGCCACGCCGGCCCACTGCCCGCCTCCTGCTGACAGCAGCGGCCACTGCAGCCCAGGCTCCTGCCCTGCCCGGGGTCTGCTCCCCCAGTGCCCGTGTGTGTTAGGACACGCTAAGCGGCCCTGGGGATCCACACCTTACCTGCAGCATTTTCGTGTGGACACCCTGCCCCATCTCAATCCCACCGTGGGTGAGCAGCACGGAGCCGTCCAGATAAATGTGGACCAGAGCAGAGGCCTGCGCAGAGACGGGGACCGTGAGCGGAGGTCTCTGGTGGGCGCCACGCTGGGCTGTGGCCCTTGTGGTGGGTTTTAGGGATGGTCTTTCCCTGCTGCCCCTCAGGTCCTCCAACCCATGCACAGCCAGGCATAGCAGCTTTCTAGCCTGGCTCTGCAGCCGCCAGGCTCCACGGTGCCAGTTTGCACAGTGTGCTGCCACTCCAGGGACGTGCCAGTCAGGGCTTCAGGACACCCTGACAACAGTGTCCACTTCGTGAGCCTTAGGCTCAGTGAGCCTTCCCCCAGCTGCCCAGAGAGATGGCTTGAGGGACCAGCTGGTGTCTCAGGGCCTCTGCTGACCACATCTGGTGCTTGTCTCAGTGGTGTGGACTTGCTGCCCTGGTCAGCAGAGGAAGCTGGGCACACCCAGGGCGGGGGCAGAAAACCTGTCTTTGGGGACAGAGGGGCACAGCGACCATGGCCAGGAGTGGAATGAGGCAGCAGACTGTCCCTGATGGTGGTGACTCTGGGGTGGGAGCCCTGGGAGCCGCAAGGCACACAGCAGCCCCACGTGGCCTGTGCTCTGAGCTCTAATCAGGGGCCTTGGGGCACAGAGGCCCTGGCCTAGGGTCCTGGATGGCACCGGCCTCCAGGCCTCCTGAAGTGGGCTTCAGCTGCAGGACGGGCTAGGGGATGGCGGGTGGGGTTTTCACGCCCTTCCCGACCCCACAGGGCTTTGCCTGTGCTCCCAGTGCCAGCTCCACCCTGGCTATCACAGCTGTGTGTCCCACCTGTTGTCCTCTTAGACAGCAGCTTCTTTCTCCATTGCCACCACATGAGGAGAGAGGCTGCCCCCAGCCCTTGGGACAGGCCGAGCAGCAGAGGCAGGGGCTGCCGCAGAAGGGACCTCCACCAAGGTCCTGTCCCTCCACACACAGCGGATACCAACATGCCCCTCATGCTGCCCACACCCACTGTCCTGCCCCCTCATCCCTCCAGGACTCTGTCCACCCCCACAGAGGCCCGTGAGTGACACACAAGCAGCGGCTGCACTCAGACAAGCTCCTGGCCCTGGGCGTGAACGTTGCACAAGAGCTTCGCTGTTCTGGGTGCAGCAGATGCTGCTCCAGCCACAGGATGTGCTGCCTGACACGGGCACCCCGCTTCTGGCTCGCACGTGTCAGAGCTGGCAGAGGAGCCTGGGGCCACTGAGTGCCCAGACTCCACTGAGCCACCAGGCATCTCCCCACAAGCGAGGGGGCATCGGCGGCCCCCTGCTCCCTTGCGGGGAAGCTAGCTCGGCCTCACAGCTCTTCAGAGCTCAGCGACAGCACGCTGCAGCCACCAGACAGAAACTCTCACAGGACAGGGTGGGAGATGCCACCACGCTGTCCTGCTGGCTGCCGGGAGTGCCCACCTGGCCCATGGCGACGCTGCCAAGGCCCACTGGGAACTTCAGGGGAACCATGGCCAGCCCTCGCTTCTTCCAGGGACTCCCCGCGTTGAAGCTGTCCACGGCTGCCCGCCGCAGGGAGAAGGCGGCCTTGGCCTTGCATGCGCTCCAGCAGCGGGCCAGGCCCTCGGTGTTGATCTCTTGTCCGCAGGGCAGCCGCTCAGTCCCTTGGTATAGATTCACCTCTCGGACCTGGAGAGTGAGGGCAGGCAGAAGTGAGGGGCCTGGCGGCCACGGTCCCCAAACCACACTATCCTGTAAGGCCGGCTGGGAGTCCTCCTGGCCCGTGGCGCAGGTACTGGACCCCCTTATGGCTGTTGTGGCGTTGAGCACAGAGCCTGCCTACCCACCCCACCTCCCCTGAGAAAGTTCAACTTGGCTGTGCTCCTGCCCAGCACAGCGTGGTTTGTGGGTGTCGGTAGGCCCCACGAGTCAGAACATGGAGATA
>PVKN010037514.1:0-11230 GCA_004027915.1 Capromys pilorides
TAAAATGTCTTCTATTATTTTTATCCCTTTATTAAAAACAATGAAAAACAATTATGATAAAAGATGGTATCAACATGTAGAGCAATTATGTCATAAACCCAACTGTGGCTCAGAAACTTAGCAGGAAGTTCATTCAATAAAAGTATCTTCCCTTGCCATCTCTAAATGATAAAATTTCCATTATCAGAAGGAAATGATCTGGTCACCAATACTGTGGCAAACATCTTGACCCAAGCAAGGGAAGGGCTTTCCAATACTGCTGGTGCCTGCTCGCAGGTCCAGCCCACAGCCAAGGGCATTTCTACCAGCCTGGTGCCATGGTTAAATGCATCTAATTAATCTTGGCTCCACACTGGCAGTGATCACTTACACTGCATTGTGGGGCCCTGAGGTTCCTTCCTCCGCAAGACTACATTTGGATCTAAAAGTAGGCGTCATGACAGTCTCCTGCTAAAGTCACACAGTTCATTCACTAGAGAAAAAGACCAACAAGACTGAGGTAAACTGTAGACGGCCACCTAACAACTTAGCAACATTATAAAAACAAGCAGGCTATGAATAGCAGCTGCCAGGCATGCCTGCACAGCTTCAGATAAAAGAAGGCCACAAACACAAAGCCTTCTGACTGAAAATACAGAAAAGCATTTTTCTTCTCCCTTTGCACATAAATCACTGGTTCCAGTAAATATTTTAAAGATCTCACCAAGAACTTTAAAAAGCTATATTCATATCTATGAGTATCACTCAATAAGTCACAAATAACAAAGCCACATGAAAGAAATAAAAATGGCCAAAACTCCAACATAGGCATCTCCAGGTTGGCGTACCAAAGCCTGATCTCTTAAACTGAGTTTCTCACCTGGGCCAGAGAAGGCAAACTAGGAGCTTGCTATTACTGCAGGGCTAAGACAGAGAAAGCCCAGGTTTCCTGGCTGTGCACTAAGGCTACCCTCAGCGACGTCATGCAGAGGAACTTTTCTGCCCCAAGAAGGCGGAGGAGGGACAAGTAGCCACCATGCTAGTACAAGAATAAGGACAGCTAAGCAACTCCTTTCACCCCCAAAGGCACAATCACCATTGCCCATGTTTTCTACTTTTCTGCTCAAGCTGCTAAAAAGTCCACTGATGGGTGGGAGGTGGGCTTCTTTAACTGGGTGATGTACATGGACTCTTACAGTTCAGCCCCCAGGGAGGGTAGTGATCTGGCCCTTCTTCTTGTTCGTGTGTGTGTGTGTGTGTGTGTGTGTGTGTGTGTGTATTTAGGGCAGGGTCTAAACGGTCTACAGGGTCTCATTACACAGATTGGACTCGTAGTGATTCTCCTGTTTTTAGCTTCCCAAACGCTGGGATTTCCAGCTCGAGCCACCACGGCCAGTCTCAACTGCCATCTCAGCGTACCCACGGGCGGGGCCTGCAAGGCACGCCAGAAATCAGATCCGGGCCCACTCACTCTGCCTAAGAAGGCGCTTTAGTCGGCTTAGCTATCTGGCTGGCCCAATCTGGCTCTTCTGTTCCCAATTGTTTACAAAACAAACAGCTGATGGAAGGGATGGAGTGCTTATCAAACTTCCCCACGCTAAGATGTAATTGCTGCTGTGTGGCTCAAAAGTCAGAGGTAAAGGGTCCAAGAGATGGTTCAGTGGTCTAAACCACTGAAGCACCGGCTTAAGAAAGCTTAGGTAACCACAAGGGCCGCGGTTCGATCCCCGGCACCACATGTTGCACCAGCCCCACCTCCACGGCAGGCTGAGCCAGCCATTAAAAAAAAAAAAAAAGTCAGAGGTAAGAACTGCAAATAACTTTGACGGTCAGAGAGACCACACCCTGAAATGTTTACTCATGTCCTTAATACATACAGAAATAAATGGGACACATATATGTAGGTTCTCACAGTAACAAAACAAGTGTCTATCGGTCAGGTTCCCAGTTACCACTGGGCTCTTTCAACAGACACACTGTAGGTAACCACTCTCTGAAATCCAAACATGTATAACCCCAAACAACACTATGTTTATTTCTAAGCCCTACCCAAGTGACTGTCACACGTAGCTGTCTTTCATTTGTTTCGGACATTTATACTGTTTCTAAGCTCTGTCTCTGTGGTTGCACATGATGCTGTTTTCTTTACTTTGTTCTATAATATTTCACAGTAATGCTATTATTTTTTAACCTAAAAAGGTAATAATAGCCAGATCCAATGTGGTAGCACCACCAGGGTACAGGTTGGCAAGGCCAGGACACTGAGGTCTCCCCAAGTCTTGGCATCTGAGGCTAAGAAGAGATTGCCCCGAGGATACTTCAGGTTTCCACAGAAACTTGAGGGCACACTTTATCTCTGGCTGTAGGAGGTTTCTGAGTCCTGAGCAGGGCTGAACTTTGAGATGAAAAGGAAGCGTTCTTTCTGAGGGGTCCTCCTGAGGTGGTCAGTAGGTGCCAGCATGGGCTCTCGGGGAGTCGCATGATGCATCCTCTATTGAGGTAGGCTTCTGTCCCAAGGTCCTAATACCCCAGGTTGGCAAAGTGGCACTTTGTCGTTTTAATACATGGAAGATATAAAATTATGAGGAATGGTAGGAACGAATAAGCAAACATAGCCTTTTACTTTAAAAACAATCATCCTTAGTCCCTCTCCTTCATCCCCAGCCAATCCCTTAAATTCCAAGGAACCTAGTTACTCCTTGTAGTACAGACTCCAGGACCACGATGCACTGGAGGAGGCCCTTCCCTGGGGCTGCTCCACAAACGGAAGTGGCTGCACACTGCCCAGTGGCTCCTGTAGTAGGGGAGCCAGAAACATCAGAGACCAACTTATGACCCCACAGTACCCCTCATGCCCTGCAAGGGAGTCATCAAGCAGCTCTCCACTGGGCTGTCCCCAAGTGGCACTGTTAGTTTTTGTATTTATTTATTGGCTTGGGGGATTGAATCCAGGGTCCTCACACCGACTTACATCCTTAGCTCTTTTCATGTTTTATTTTGAGATGAGGTCTCACTAAGCCACTAAGTCTCAAATCGGAGCTCCCTCCTGCCTCAGTGTCCTTCTGAGTGCCGGGATTATGGGTATGTGCCATCACACCTAGTCCTTAGCCTCACTTTGGAGCCTCTAAATCAGCTTGGAACTTTAGGTAAAACCTACCAGTGCCCCGTGAATGCAGAGCACACGCAGGTCCCGGGAACTCAGGCTCTCAACCACAGCCAAGCAGCAAGGCTAAGGGCGCCACCGCACGGGACTGTATCCTCCCATCTCGCTGCAATAGCAAGCCCTGTGCACATTCTGTGTCTTGTTCTCTTTTTCTGGACTTGTATCTGTGTGACTGTTGTGTTCCTACTGCATCTAGTAACCTATTTTTTTTCAAGCAACACTGAGTTGCAGGTTTTTCTCTCACATGAAAATTTCTTTAAGCAAGTCTTCCGCTAACAAGTTTCAAGATAACTGCCCTGGGGTGCATGTCCACAGCACCAGACGCTAAAGGGGGGCAGGGGGGTCTGCCTCACCCAGCTGGGAGCTGCCCACGCCCATGCCGTGACTACCCACTCTTCAGCTCTGGAGGGCAGGGTAAAATCAAGAGCTTCTGCCCTGGGGATTGGCAATTGGGGGTGTTTACTGATTGGAGGACTTTTAAAATTTTGAAAACCACTGTTATTATTGAAAAATGCGTTCCTATAAACACAATTTCATTGTAAAAATCAAATTTATTTCAGACATCGGAGGCACACAAGTTTCACCATTTAGTAAAGAGACAGAAAAAAACAACATAATTGCATCACTGCACACCTTTTTCTCTTCTCCTTTATTCTTGGTGTGGTCTTTCTTCTTCACCTCTAGGAGGATTCAATGTCGAAGGGCTACACACGGTGGGGGCATTAGATTCAGCTGTGCTATCAGCGATGCACAGCTGGCTGATGAATACCCAGGTGACTTCACATTAGCCACCTCACCATAGGCCCCAAGAAATGTCCGGTGTCTGCCCACCAGGTACACTGGGGCAGCGCCGCCACTGTCTCCTCAGCAAGGACGACAAGCACAGCCACAACTGTGAACTTCCCACACTGTCACACACCTTGGGAAGGTGTTTCTCCACATGCTAAAGGCAGCAGCTGCAGCCCCACACCTGAGCTTGCCGATGCCACACATGGGAGCTGCAGATGCTGCTGTGTCTTCCTTGGGTAACCCACTCCAAACACAGAAAAGAAAGCCTCAGACGTCACGCTGCGCACGGGGCTGCCCTCCCACAGCATCCAGGGGCCTAGGACGCAGAAGCCATCTTTGTAATCAAATGGAGGAGAAAGGAAACGTCTTTGAAGCCCGTAGTTTGATGTTGGCTCTCTGCCCCTGTATCAACGTGGGTCTGTGTCCATGCCACAGCCCTCCTGCTCCCGCACGTGAAACGCAGCACCACTGACAAGGCCACCGATGCTGCCCCACTCCCCACACGCATTACCATCGTCACTAGTACCACTACTATTTAATTTAGTAGTCCTGAGTCTTCTATAATTAGACATTACCTACTTGAACTGTTTCAACTTTTTAAATATCTATTGATTTTTGTGGTGCTTGGGATTAAACCCAAGGCCTCAGGGATGACAGGCAAAAAAACTACTCCAGCGCTGAGCTCCAGCTCCAGCCCAAAATTTCCATTTTCTTAATGTTTATAATGACTTTTTCTGAATGAAATGTAACCTGCAAGCTTTGAAACAAAGTGAAAATATACTGAAGTTAGTCAATCAGGGTAAGACTAAGAAAACTAATAAATTTATATGTTTATTTTGTTGCTGTTTGTTTTTGTTCTTTTATGGTGCTGCAGACTGAACCCAGGGCTTCAGTAAGTCATTAAATTGCTCACTCACACTGGCCTTGAACTCATGGTTTTCCTGTCTCAGCCTCCCAAAGTGCTGGGACCTACAGTCATATGTCCTCACGCCTGGCTGAGATTTTATTAAAATATCCCGATTTCTCTGATGCCAAGGCTACATTCTGTGAACTCCAAACTGAGGCACAACCTCTAACAAAGGAAGCTACTCCTGCGTGACACTGAGCACTTTCCTGTGATCACCTCTCAAGTGCAAAGTAGTCCGCTGAGGCAGGAAGCCTGGAGGAGAAGAGACTGGCAGGGGTCCCCATCCTGGAGGCCGGCAGCCTTGTGCCTATCTCAGAGGACCTACGGCCACACAGGACTTCCCCCAAATCTGCCCAGAGAGCATTCTTTAACAACTCTCTGATGCAATAGGCCTTGTGCCTCCCCTGCCACTGCTTCCAAAACAAGACACAACCCAACTTAGAAAGCAAAGTATCCTTGCATTATTTAGGCCAAGTCCAGAGGGGAAAACAGTTTAAAATTAGAGAATCTCTGGGCACAGTAATTCCATAGAAGCACAATCATTTTTTATTTTTTCAATTCCATGAGTGGAAAGTGAAGAAACCATTTTCATATGAGCATATTTTTCTCCAAGGAATAGTTAGAAAAATGCTGATGTGGTGTCTCAATACATTTTACTACAACGCCATCAATTACATAAAAACACAATTAAGTCACTGTTTCAAAATCTTTAAATATTATTCAGCCAAAACCCAAAAGGACATTTGCAGTATTCCACAGTCATTATCTAAGAAGCTACATGCTGCAGCCAGCCACCTCTGCCGTACTCTGCAGGAATTAAACAAAGGTAATATACAGTTGCAGTGCTCTCGGTCCTGGCTGTCTGGCTGGGCTCTATAAGCACCTTCTGGTAATGAGGACACCAACAGCGTCGCTTCGCCTTTCTTAGGCCACGCGTGCAATCACCTTGGGGATCCCTGAATGTCTTCACCAGATGGGATCAGACCACAGGAAGTTAGCCCTGTCTTTTTCCCTTTCTAGACCTCAGTTTTCTTATCCATCAAATAAGACCATCGGTGTAACAGATCCTAAAGAGCTATGTGTGATCTTCTATACTTAATGACCTCTTTTCTGTCACCCACAGACTGGCAGCAAAAACCTGTGAGGCTAACATGATGATTCATATACTTTCACATTCATAGCCAGCCTCTCTCTCTCTAGCAGGGAGACTTGCTGAGCACCTGCTAAGCCGAGAACAAGGTTGCTCACTGTGATCCTGTGCCACCTAAGCTCTGCTGGCCATCAATGTCAGCAGCACATGGCCACAGGCCACACCGCAGTGGCAAGAAAATGTGTGCCATCGTTCTTTTTGGAGAAAAACTCGAATAGGTGTTGTTGTGTTAAATGAAAAATCTTTTAGATAACCATTCCGCCTCTGGGATTCCATT
Organism: Capromys pilorides; assembly: GCA_004027915.1. Classification (NCBI taxonomy): domain Eukaryota; kingdom Metazoa; phylum Chordata; class Mammalia; order Rodentia; family Capromyidae; genus Capromys; species Capromys pilorides. Next base: position 6,266 of record PVKN010037514.1, read on the forward strand.
CCACGGGATGTAAATGGAAAGGATGCTACTGTACAAAGAGGTTCACTCTGGCACTGTTTGTAAAAGAAAGGGCTGTGAGCAACTCAACTGTCCAACAAGAGAATAACTCGTGTATAACATACTTCTTTTAAAAAGCATGAAGTAGCACTATATATAATACACATAATGTAACACAAGATAGGATGATGACCAACATATATGCATTGCCAATATTTTATTATGGAAAATATAATTCACATAGTAAAGTTTAAATAATTTCACCTGTATACCTACCACCTGCATTCCAACTTTAACACTTCACATTGTTTATGTTACCACATCCAAATCTATATAGCCATCCATGTATTTTAACTTTAAAAGCATGACAAATTGTAAATTGTCCACACCTAAGATACATCTTCATTGAAAGCAGAAAAACACCATGTAGAGTACATACATATATTTATGATTTTGAATATCTGGAAGGATATACCACAGATTAGTAATAGTGCTTACCCCTAAGGAGGGGACCTAGGGTTGGAAGAAGACTCTTAATTGTATGCCCTTTGGTTCAACTAGATTTTTCCATTATGTGCATTATTGCTTTTTTAATAAAAAAAAAATTAAAATGTATTTAGTTTCCCGAAAGGAAGCTACTGTCAAACCTCTCAGGGCTCTACATGCTTAGCTCAGTCAGGCACACATAGAAGCCTGGTGCGTGCAGGCATGGGTGTGTGGTACATGTGTGCATGCATGTATACCCACATGCGCACACATGCACCCATACCCAAAGGCACCCGAACGCTGAGTTCCTACACTGAGGGCAGTGCTGATCTCCCATGATGCATCACTCCAAGCCACTTCCTCATGAAGTTGAGGTCTTGGCAGTGTGAAACACATATCTTAGGAACATTTGTTATTAAGTTTCCCAGCAAACAGGCCTAGAAAGCAGCAAGCATGTCTACTGCTGTTAGAACCAAGTACATGGAACACACACGGAAAGACAGCGCCACTGTGGAAGGGTAGCTCTGTGTGAGGACTGCCCGTGTATCAGGCTCTTTCCCTGTAAACATGTGTGCAACTTCAAAGAAATATTCTCCCAGATTTCATGCAGCCTTTGGCTCCAGTGAAAACCCTTCTTTCCTTCTTCATCAGATAGCAAGGTGTTAACTTGCTGTTCTAGTTTTTTAAAGAGCAAAATAGTTTTAAAAATTAGAAATAAAAAAAAGTATCACTAAGAAAAAAGTATCATTAAGGATCACTGTGAACAGTGCTAAAAGTTAATTACTCAAGGAACAAAAACCTACTGCATAGAAATCCTTAAAAAGTTCAGGTAATTCTTTCCTAAGGCCTGTAACTTCAGGTTCTAGTCTTTCAGCCTAAAGGGTGTGCACGGATGCTTTCAGGTAGCAGATTTCTAGGTATGATTTCAATCCCAGGAAGCATACTCTACATTTTAAAGACAGTAATATTAAAAACTGAGTTAACAAAACATGATGAGTTATGTCAACATATCAGGATAAATATGTGAAATCCTCAGTTTCTTGCACATCAAAAGGAATGTGGTCACTAATGAGAGGAGAGGAAAATATAATTTGATAGTATTTAAACTAGTAAAAAAAAATAAACCTTTGGTAAGAATAAACTGCAAAGATACTGACTCCAAGTAAGTTGTACACATAACTACTATATACATGCACATAATATAGATTTATGTGCACACATACACACACAGAAACATACAATATGTATGTAATTGATCCAGGCAGCTTACTTAAAAAAAATATTAGGTAGTATGCAGGAATTTGCATCATAACGCATATCTTTAAAAAATACACTGCAAATTACCTAAATGTCAAAATTCAATACACAAAATGAAACCAACTGTATTGGGAAAAGTAAAGAAATGAGAAAATGCACGAGTAAATTCTCTTAGTTGTTAAACAGCTTTCTTTCTAGCGTTTATGTAGACATTGTCTCTAGTTGCATCTGCAAACCAATACACTTGCTGTCAGATCACCTAGGCATTTGACAACATCATTTTAGAACCTTTAGTTACCGAGATATCAATAATTAAATGCATTCAGTTCACACTTTGTTCTTGTGGATACCAGCTATTTATCTCTGTCCTCCAAAGAAGCTAATGGCATAATGGGCAAAACATCAAGAATAATTAAGAAAAACGTTGCTATAAACTCTGACAGAAGAAATGCAACTTTTGCCCAGGACCCCAGCTAGAATCCATTTCTACAGGATCCACCCAACAGCAAACCAGCTACAGAGAAGAGAGTTCAACTCAAGAAGCAGGTTCCCTGCTCAGTCTGTGTACCTGAGAGAAGGACCAATACGCACCTCAAATTGTACATCCGAGCCCGGGCACTGAGAGGGCACAGGTGTGTGCATGTAACCTGAACCAGGTACCATGTGGGCACCCCTGCCAGGCCCGGAGCAGGCCATGATTGGACAGAGACAGCAGAACTGCTTCACCTCCGAGGCCTGGCCCTTCTCATCCAGCCCAGCCTGAAGGACACACACCTTCACAGGCTGATTTGCATAATTAACTGGTACTGAAACAGAAGGTCTGAGAATGTCTTACTCGTGGAATAGCTGGTTCTATCATCAGTCACAGGTCCATTTTTCTTTAGCAGACTGTCTCTCTCTCTCCTTTCATATTCAATAAAAAAAAATAAAAGAGAAGAAACGGTGGGTTTTTCTCCTTTGCATAACAGTCAGCTCTATTCGGCATAGAAACTTTCCAGCAGGAAATTATATTTTAGTGCAGTAACAATTAATTATAATACCATAAACATAATGCACATATCGTAACATAAGAATAAAAATTATCTGGAACCACGGTAATAGGAGATAGCATTGAAGAGGCAGCCTTGCAGATAAGCTCTGTCACCTGTGTGCATATCCTTGCAAAAATCTTTATTTTAGTTGTCATCTAAATGAGAATGGCTTCCAATCACTGCACACCAATCTCTTACACGAAACTTGATGGTCAATCTTCTATAGGCTGTGTTAGCATCTATGTTTAAACTTCAAAGAGCCAATTTTACAAAAATAACAATACTCCTGTCCCATCATTACGTTCTATGAGCCTTCCAGTCTCTGCCGTCATATCAAGATTTTAATGAGAAAGATATGGAAAACAGAAAGTTAAAATAAGCTACCCAAACTCAAGGGGAAGAAAGGTTACATGTACTACTTTGTCAATCCTAATTATATAATTACTTCTTGGCTTGGTCACCTAAGCTTGGAGCAAGAACTCGGAGACCACGGTCATTTCTTACTGTAGAAATGAAGGTGTGAAGAAGCTGTCTCATGAGTTCTGCGTAAGCAGAGCTGAAGTTTGCACTTGTATCATGTTACCACAATTATAATCTTCCCGGGCATGACAAGAACGTGGTGGTAGGAGGTCGGTGCTGGCAACAGGACCACTACAGTTTGCTTGTGCATGACTTACTGAATGCAGCCAGAGAAGAAGGAGCTCTGTTTTTGTTCCCTGTCCTGCCCTCATTCCACATCAGGGAAACTCCTGAACTGCCTGCTACCAGAGACCTGCATACTAACAGCAATAAAGGAATTTTTTTTTAAATGGTGTTAATAAAGTGGCTACTAATAATGACTAACCACTAGATGGCTTTAGATTTTTTGCTTGTGCAAATCTGATGGTGAATTATTTATGGTTTTAGGGTTGTTTTGCTCACTTCAAGACTCTAGGGGAGACCTGGGTTCAGCTCCAGGAGCTCAAGTGCTTGCATGGATAAGGAAGACCCCCCGCTGAGGCTCTCCTTTCCTGTCCCTCTGCACTTCACATCTTCCCTTCCTTACAGTTAAGGGACTACTTGCAAGAGTACATAATTCCAGCTTCAGGACCATCAGCCTTGGATAAACTATAAAGAAGATACCATATCAGAAGTTTGTTTATTGTCAAACTAAATACAAACCACTTTTCATTCGAAAGGAAAGAGAGACAGAAAAAGAGAGGAGCAGGAGAGGGAGAGGGAGAGAGAGAGAGAGAGAGGAGACAGAGACAGAGAAAGGGGAGAGAGAGAGAGACAGCCAGCGACAGAGGGATAGAGACAGAGATAGAGACAGAGACAGAGAGGCAAGAGACAGAGAGGAGACAGAGACAGTGACAGTGACAGAGGCAGAGAGACACAAAGAAAGAGAGACAAAAAAGAGACAGAGAGACAGAACAAGAGCAAGAGCATGAGAGCACCTGAGAGCAAGCTCAGGGACACAACTAGGAAAGGGAAAAAAAAAAAGATGAAATTCCATTATAACTGACTTCCTCAAGCCCGGCCTAGGATATGAGTAATCACAAAAACTGTACCATCAGCTTTTCTGTTTTCCTTACACTGGATTCCTCCTTTATTTCCTTTCAAAGAGGGGGTGAGATCTTTTTTGTTTTGTTTTATTTTTTTAATTCATAAAAGCTGCTGTGTGATTACTGGAAGGCAGGTTTCTCTTTGTAACAGTTCTTGCTTCTACGAGACTTGTAAATGTAAGGGTAAAATAGAACCTCTCAGCAGTGGCCCTGAGAGGGACACAGCCTGTCATCTGCCTGGCTTCTGTATCTACTGGAGAACTCTTCGCTCTGGCAGAGGCAGCTCAGAGTGACCTGCAGGCTTGCCTGGACCTGGAGCTCCTGGCAGGGACTTGGGGACACAGCCTTTTTGCTGCCTGGATGTTCTGCAAACATGTCCTGATGCTCCGGGATACCCCAGTGCCCATCAGTCAGAACCAGAAGGAGGTCACTGGGGCGTGGCATCCAGCCAGCAGGAGCCCGCACCTTGCCACCAGCGCCACACCCTCAGCATCCTCTATTCTTCTCCTCTCCACCGCCTCCCATCTTTACTCCTGTGAGGGAAAGAGGAAGGGAAAATAAAAGTGTAGTTGCTGCCGTACTGTGTGGTCCGCATGACCCTCTGGATTGAAAACATGATAAAAAAAAAAAGAAGGAGGAGGAGGAGAAGG
>PVKN010037515.1:0-11230 GCA_004027915.1 Capromys pilorides
GAAAATTTCTTATGTGTTACACAGAGATGGTTGGTTAAAAGTATTGTTATGTCAAAGCAAAAATGTGTCACAAATTGTTATTGTCTTGCTACAATGTTATATATGGTTTTGAATTCTAAATTTCTGCGTAAAAATATGAATTGTCTTTCAACATTCTATAGGGATTTAAATATTAGAATATCCATGGTTGTTAAAAAATAACAGTTCCATTTTATGTTGAAGGTGTTTGATACTCAGATAGATGGTAATATTAAGCTTATTGCTTCTATTACAGGGTAATGTCATTAAGCTTTTCTTCTGGATGTTTAACAACTAAAGTTTGGAGACCAACAATTAGAGTGATAGATGGGCTAAAAGGATAGCCAATATTTTGGCACTAGCTCTCTAAGGTCAGTGAGGACTCAGGACATAAGAGAACCTCTGCTGTGACATCCTGTAACTCAGTTACATCCCTAATTTTCTGATCAAGGAGATTATGGAACCACAAAGGAGTGCTCAGAGATGTATTGTGTGCCTAAGGAGAGTCACCTGGAGAAAAAATATCTCTTGAGCTTTCACAGAAAGTAAATTGGTCAAGCAATGGCCGTGACTCATCCAGATGGCTGACACTGATAGAAAATCTAAGAGGCACTGTACATGGTTCCAAGGAAAATCCTAAGGAGATTTAACTGACCTTGTCAGATAGCAAAAGCTTAAATTTGTATTTTTACAGGTCTTGCTTTAACTTGGTCTTAACCAGCCCGCAGAAAACTGTAACCACCAAATCTAAAAAGTAAGGTCACCATAATATGCTAAAGTATAAAAGGTTCAAATCACTAACAACTTTAACTATTGCCAGCTGCACTAGCAACTCACTACTGTTAAGGACTGTTGGACTATATAGGGTCAAACTGCTGAATACAAGTACTAAAAATCTTTGGACTGCTATCAAGAATGAAAAGGTTTTCTAAAGCGTTCTCCAAACACATGTTCTCCAAATGCAGTGCAACACCCATCATCCACACAAAAAAATGAAAAAGGGTGATGAGTTGGCAGCCTCTGAAGCTGAAATTGATCCTGTGTGAAAGGGCAGAATGAGGCCCCATTGCCTAAAGCAGTCAAGTTACCTCAGTCTTGAGAAAACATCCTGCTTGGATATTGTGGGTTATAGGTTGTAGGCAAGTCTGTGGCTTGCAACTTTGTAAAAGTATAAATAAATAAAGACTCTTACTATTGTTCAGGAGGTCATCTCGCCACTCAGGCAGATGGGCTACCACCCAACCCAGCCCTTGTCTTATCTTCTTGTCTGTCTTTTCCTTATTCCTGCCACCATTTCTCCCTGGGTACAGCAGATCACACTGAGAGACCAGCGTATCCCTAGAGACCACCAGTTGTCAACCCAGCACAAGCAGTAAGACAGTAGAGGCCCAGGAAGGGAAACAGACTCACAAATCTGCCTGGCTAGTAAGGAGCAAAAGTCAGGGCTCGCATTCAAGGCCCTCAGATCCAGAGGCTGCCCAGATCTCCCATGCGCTGCTGTCTATAAGTATCTTCACTTTTGTCCTCTGTTCTGCTTCTACTGTTGATGTCCTGAGCAGTTTTTCTGTCCAGCAGGGCACTCAGGTCTTCCCTTGAGCCTCTTCACCCTCCAGGGACACATTTCTAGGACTCAAGGCTGCTGTGTTGCATGAAGTCAAGTTTACATCAGTGGACCTCACTCTGTTGGGGAAAGGGGCATCTTACACCCCAGATATTTCTAAGTTTTGTTCCAGCAATTGCAGCTATAAGTCTAGTTCAAGGGCCACCCTCTTCTCATACATCCAGAGAAAAACTCAGCTTCAGGAAGGGACCAGGCAGGGTGAGTTGTCTGATTGGAAAGGGGGGGATAGGTAAAAGTGTTAGTGACCCAGAAGTACTGGGTGACCAGATAGTACTGTGGCAGGAGTTCTGGGGGAGGAGGGAGGGCTGAGGCCTGGGCTGAAGTGGCAGGAACAGAGGAGGGTGTGGAGGTGCAGGTGATCCCAGGACAACGCCAGTCCTTGACACTGGGCTCCATCCCATTCGAACAGCTCCCTTTGCAGGTACTCTGCTGCTCCATCTGCTCCCAGCCAAGCACCTTGTGTGCGCTCTCGCGCTCTCTCTCTCTCGCTCTCGCTCTCGCTCTCTCCTTTCCCTTTCTAGTCTCTCTCACTTTGTAGCTCCACTTGTTACTATGGTTCTTGCTATTACCATCTCTTGAGTTCCTAGGTTTTTTTTTTTTAGATGGGCCTTTTTCAGCTGGAGCAGGTAGTTATGAATTCTGTCTAGACGATATGGGCCCTGCTTCTGTAAATTCACCACTTCTGGGGCTTGCATTTGTGACACTTGCGGTGACATTGGCATCTTAGGCCATGTACTCCTTGGGCATCTTGCCCTGGTGGAAGGTCTGCCTAGCCTGACTGCACAGCAAGCCTTCAGGAGTGGTTCAGTGTATCAGGACCTCGTGGTCCTAGCTCTTCCAGTCCACCACTGTGAATGTTGTCGCCTGTGTGGGGATGCAAGTAAGACTCCGCTGAACCCTGTGTGTTCCCCACTGGCTGTCACCTGCTTCTGCTTCCCACCCTAGTAAGCCACCCTCGCAGCTCCTGCCTGACAGATGCTCTGCTCACTGCAGGCCAGCAGGGCAGCAGCCACAGCTGGTCCACATGGAGCCATGGGCCAGGGGCCCATCAACTGATGGATGGAGCTATTGTCCTCTGTGCCTGCCACGTGCTTCCACCTTGGCTGTCACCACCACTTTCTCACACTACCTACACTCAAAGTTTATGGAGGATTGGGAGAGAGGAGGGTGTCCTAGGGCAAGCCCTCTGCTTCCCTCTACAACTTCATCTCCTGCTTGAGACCCCTGTGAAAGAGTGCAGGCTGTCCTGGGGCCAGTGTAGATTGCTGGGTTAGAATGACACAGGCACAGTGAGGGTTGTACACCATGTTGGGTTGTGGGTGGCACCACCTCAAGGTGAAACCCAAAGTTTAAGTTATTTTCATGAACCTTAACCAACTCTCATAACCAACTGTAGTGTAAATTTCATTAAAACAACAACAACACCTGGAGGAGAGGATCAGTGTGGCTCTGCACTCTGCATTCTGCAGGCTCCAAATTGCTGGCCTGTTATTGAAGTCAGCTCTCATCCCACGGAGGTGGGAACTGATCTTTGCACCCACCTTCACTGGACACTTCTGGGACAGTTCCCCGAGTCGCACGCACTTTGCGCTCTCTGGGATCCCTGGCTGCATACGATTTGCTGAGAGCATGGAATCCTGTGAACAGAAAAGCCACAGGGACGGCTCCAGGTCAAAAACTGCACAAAATCTCAAGTCAGGAAAATGGATGTGTGTCCCCATGTATTCCCTGTGTCCTTCAAAAACCTGTCATGTGTGAGGAAGCTTTCGTGTGAGGAAAGAGGCAGTGGTGGGTACGAGAGTACAGTCCTGCACCAGGTGCTGGATGTGGGAGGCTCCTCTCAGGCACCACGCTGAGTCCCTGCTAGGTGATGTCCTCTAGGCAAGGGGAGACACTGGGGTGGGGCTCCAGGCCTTCAGTCTGGGAGGGGGTTTCAGAGAAGAAACCCAAATCTCATGTGATTTTATGTTGCTTTTAAGACATCTCCACCAGAAGAGTTATGCTATGTTCACCTTTTTTTTTTTTTTTTTGTTTTGTACTAGGGAATTAAACTCAGGACCTTGCACTTAACCAGGCAGGCACTTTTCGAAGGCACACTGGTTAGTGTCCAGTGGTGTGGCAGAGCTTGTACTATACAGTGAGTCATAATGAAACTTTACCTGCACAGCCCAAAGCTTTAGAGGTCTCTGGGATCCTGCTTAGCACAGACAGTTGCCACCTTGGATAATCTTGTCACAGTCTTTGTTGGCATTTTCTTTAATGCCACTCAAGGAGGAAAACAATGCTAAAAATCAAGGTCTCAGAAACATTTATTTTAAAATATTCTTTCTGTATTTATAAATGGCAAGAAAATCCAACACAACACTATAAAGTAGATAATACATTAAACTAGATAACTAAGGCTCTGTATTATTTGTAAATAGTTTTAATTCAAATACCTTCTCCCAAGTATACCTTCATTTGCTGGACACTTCCTTCATCACTCCATCAGTGATGGGCTGTACACTTGTGAAATTCTCAAATCCTAAAGCCTATGATATGGTCTCAGTGTCCAAGTAGCACTGAAAACGCACTATCTGCAAAATGATAGCAAGTAACTATCACATCATCCTTCTAGTGCCATCTGTACCAAGTGTCTGTGAAAGATGGTAAGGAAGTTACAGACAGACAAAGCAAAGTCCCAAACTTAAAAGAATGCCTGGCAGGTGATCCTTTGGCTCACAGGAAGTGGATCCAGGCTGGAAAGGGCTGTTGCACAGGGTACAGAGGTGCCGGTAGAACGCCTGAAGACAACAGAGCTCTCAGGTCCAGCCAAGCTAAATCAATGAGGAAAGCAACACAGACAAGAACGGGCAGCAAGGTCAGGAGCAAGGAGTGGGATCAAAGGGCCAAGAAGGAAGTGAAATGGCCCTGAGAAAGGAAAGGTGCTCGAATGGAGGAGGCACGCAAGGACATTCTGTCCTGAGGCTCTGGGAAAGCAAAACTGCTTGACTCGTTACCTCAGACCAGGGCTTCTACAGTGCATTATGGAATGCTTTGCCTATTTGGAAGATAAAGGGAACTCGGAGGGACACTTAGAATGATGATGGCAAAGCCTCCTTTATGTCTCCACTGGCCAGAGACTTTGTCAAGCCACAGGCTCTAAACCCACATAAAAGTGAAAATGGCCAGGAAGATAGCAACTGTGGCAACTGTCTGTGCTACCCAGAGTCTCAGAGACCTCTGAGGCTTTGGGCTGTCTGGTAAAGCTTCTCTGTGACTCACTGTGCAGGGCAGGCTCTTTTGTATTACTGGACATTTAAAAACTACCCGTTGACAAGTACTTGCCTAGCAAGCACTTGGTACTGAGTTTGGCTCCCTATATGAAAATGTTGGGAGGCTGCTGAAGTTGAAAATTGGTCTAATGTGTGAGAGCAGGACTAGGTCTCAGTGCCTAAAGCAGTCAAGCTATCTCTGTCCTGACAAAAGCATCCTACCTGGTTAATGCCAGCTATTAGTTACTAGGCAGCCTTGTGTCACATGATACTAACTTTGCAAAGCTGTGAATAAATGCCCCTTCTGCTGATCTGGGGTCCTTTGCAATTAGGCTACAGGCCACCACCTGACCATCACCACCACCTTTCCATCCCATGTTGCATGCTCTCTCAAAGTGTTTCTGCTGCCCACTTAACTCATACCAGCAGAGCTGCCCACCACCCTTCATAGCCACTTGTGTCCCAAATGTAGAACCCTATGGTCTCTCACAGTAGAGACCATGAGATCTCAGTCCTTTGCAATTAGGCTACAGGCCACCACCTGACCATGCTGTTATCTTCTTGTCTATATTTTCTTTATTCCTGCCACTGTTTCTACCTGAGATCTCATGGTCTCTACTGTGAGAGACCACAGGGTTCTACATTTGGGACACAAGTGGCTATGAAGGGTGGTGGGCAGCTCTGCTGGTATAAGTGGGCAGCAGAAACACTTTGAGAGAGCATGCAACATGGGATGGAAATGAATTGTTCAGAGCCAGCCAGTGTTCAGCATAGGTGCCTTGGTACTGGCACCTCTGGAGTAAAGCTTCAGCATGGAGACTGACTAGGGCCAGAAATGGGTTCAGTAGAGCCAGAGAAAGCCATGAGGTTAAAGGCAGAACTAGGTTTGAGAGAAGCCAAAGGGGAAAAAGTTACGTAGAATTGTCAAATTAAGACCTGGACATTGGCTGGTGAGATAGCTCAGTGGTGCTAACTTGGGAAGAACTGGAGTGATCAACAGAGAGAAGCACCCTGGCTCTTTGTCTTTTTTTTTCTGCAGGGTCTCACTACGCACCTCACAGTGATCCACCTGTTTCCTGCCTCCCAAGTGCTGGGATTATAGGCACACTCCACCGCACCTGGACTCCATCTCAGGCCCAGTGCACTTGAGAGTGGGGCTGGTGCGGCAGATGGGGCCAGGAACCGAACCCTGGCCCCTGTGCTTCTGTAACACCCTGGCTGTTTGGATGTGGTTCATATGAAAGATGCCAACGGCCACAGCTTTGCCACACGGCTCTCCAACATCTTCATCACCAGAAAAGGCAGCAAGCTGTGGATTTCTCTCCCACAAGGAAAGGAGTCTGTCTCACCATTGCTGAAGAGAAAGATGAGTCTTGTAGCCAAACAGAGCAGTGGGTGAAATGGTCTCTAATGACATGTTACAGAGGTCTCTAATTAAAGATAATAGAACATAAGAAAAAAGATAAAGCTCTGAAGATAAAGGGCTGATTGATCCTGTTCTCTCTGCTGGCCAAGTTCCTGTTGCTATATGCATGGAGTGGTATGAAAAAAGTGCACCTGGTGCCTTCTATGAAAGCATTTTTTTCCACCAATGGCAGAGTGCAGCTTTCCTCACCTGAGGAAAGACTCCTAAGGGCCTCAATAAGTGGTCCAGGAGCTGAATGAGAATTGAGGATAAGAATACCTTTTGGAGGCCCAGTGCGGTGCTTCATGCCTGCATTCCCACTTAGGGAGTTTGGGGCAAGAAGATCAGTGCAAGTTTGAGGCCCTTCTAGGCTAATAGTGAGCTCAAAGCCAACCTAAACTACATAGCAAGAACCTCTCTTGACAAACCAGAATATTAAATAAAGATAACATAAAAGCCAAGCATGGTGCCACACACCTCTATTCCATGCACTTGTGAGGCTGAGGCAGGAGGATAGCTTCAAATTTGAGGTCCGCCTAGACTGCATAATGTGTTCAATGCCAGACTGAAGCGCAAAGGCTTTCAGCCTGTGTCACAAAGAGAGGAAGAGAAAGAGGAAAAGAAAGCAGCCTTGGAGTAAATGTGTTCAGATCATCCTTTTCGATGGAACTGCCCTTCCAGTGTGGGTCCTGCTGTTGTAGGCAGCCGAGTAAAATAGAAATATTATAGGCAGGCAGACAGGGCCAGGCCCTCAGAAGAGATAATATGGAAGGCAAGATATCCAGCAACTATGGGAGGGACGGATGCTCCCGCTGTGGGCCAGACCTAAAGACCAAAGATCAAGCAAATGCTGACCTCCTTAAAGATTGACATCTGAGGTTCATCATCTTGAGGGAGCCAGAAGAATCATTAATCTGACTACCGGATGGCTACCTGATAAAGCATTCATTCCAGCTTGCTGCGTGACTCACTTTCCCATTTGGTCTTGGACTTAATCAATTTTTTTACCCGAGCAATGGTGCTTGTACCCTCATTGGTTGACCGTAGCTTTGTCCCACCTCATGCCCACCTAAGCAAGTTTCCATGGTTTTCACTTTAGACCCACCTCACCACATGGTTTTCCTCTATAAAAGTCCCTGGACGGCTTCCAGGGAACATCTACTCGGGACCTCCCTCCTGTCTCTCTCTCCGACAGGAGCTTTCTTTCCCTCAATAAATATGTTCTGTTCATTTACTTCCGTTTGTTCCTAAAATTCATTCTTTGGTTTTAGAGAACATGAACTTGTCCCAGGTACTTTTCAGGTTGACTATCTCTAGTGTTATGGTTGGTATAGATGTCCTCCCAAAACCTCATGGTGTCATGGGGCTGCTTGTGGAATTTGTAATTGATTATTGTGGAAATGGGTGCTGCCCCTCCACTGGGGCAAGTGATTTGCATTTCAATGGAAGGATGGAAGAGAAATTAGCTGCTTGAGCTGCTACTAATTCTCTCCCTGCTCTCTTGTTCTTCCCCGCTGCCATGGAAGGTTGTCCTCTCTCATGTGCCATTCTGCCTTGGAGCCAGCTGAATATGGACTGAAACCTCTAGTATCTGTGAGCTACATAAACCTTTTCCTTCCTTCATTTTGAGTGTAGGGTATTTGTCCCAGCAACAAGAAAAGAATAACTAAGACAACGAGGAACTAATATATTTAAGAGAAATTTTGAGTACATTGAATTGGTTCTTTGAAGGCTAACATGTAATATTACTAGAGATAGTCATAACTATAAGGTGCTAAGATCTACCAGTGTGTTTCTTTTCATTTGTTCTTATATAAATCAGATAAATTTGCACACCAGCAAAATATCTGAAGATCTATTAGGTAAAACCCACCAACTATTACTAGAATGCTATGAAGAAGTTCTGTGAAACACACTAAAATATGTCTGTACAAGAAACAGTGGAATGTGAGGCAAGAACAGTAAGAGCATCTGCCTGGCAGTCTGTAATTTGCAAGATGGTTTGAGCCTGAGCAAGAAGTGGCCCTGTCCAAATGAGGCAGAACTACAGATGCTGCTTTACAGAAGTCCTGTCAGACGGTTTCTGTGGGAACATACAGTGTGTGGAAGATACTCCCAAGGCATGTGAAAAAGCGAACCAAGTGACAAATTCCTAAAGTGGAGCTTCTCTGAAGAGTCGCAAACATTGTAATATTCCTTACAGTATAATCTGTAGCGTGGGGTATACTGTTAAAAGTTTTCAGTCAAAGGAAAAATAGTGGTAACATTGTGTACTGTTACCTAAAATACAAGGACCAGAGCACACAGGGCTTTCGGAGCATCCAGTCTGAGACCCTCTTGGTGTATGGGGAAACTGCAGGCCAGAGCTCAGCTCTAGCTGGGCAGGCCAGGCTCCAGGCTTCCTGGTTCGTGGAGTCAGCCTCGGCTGCCTGCACCTATGTGTTTCCCTTCCTTTCCCTGACATTTCAGTGTGGCTCAAAGAAAGGAATTTATATTTATAACTGACAATTGTTTGTTTTGATAAGGTCTATCAACTTTTTGTAAGTAAACATACCATATAATGATACCCTGAGATGGGTTTTTCTGTGATGATTTTGTAAAAGTTTTGATTTGCATTTTTTTCCTAAACATAAATTAAAGCTTAAAAAAAAAAGAGCTTGGAGGCTCTCTTTTTGGCACATGGATTCAGTTTTAAAGAGAAAAATGGAAATTGAACCATTTGAAAATATCAAGCTCTATAATCTAATATGTGATCTCCGCCTTCAGCCTGTACCAAACAGTGGTACCCACGGCGGCCAGAAACATCTTCTGAAGGTGCCTTGCCATGAGCCGTCCCCTCCACAGGAGGCAGCCAAGTTGTCAGTTTGTGTGTCTTTCCTGCTTCACTGCCCACGGACACCCTACGCTGCCCCTGCCCTCAGCCGCAAACTAACACTCAACTAGAGCCTGTGAATCAGATGCTAAATCTCACCCAGGAAGAAATGCCAGCCACAGCGAAAGCCCACCTGCCATGAGGGAGGCCCAGGGCCTCACGAGAGAACGGGAACCACTGTCTCCTGGATCACGGAGAGCACATCAGTAGGTTGGGGAAGTGCTGGCGATGCCCCTATAGAGCTCATACATGGTCCCCGAGCTGGGAACAGTAGCACTGCTGATGGCCAATGTGGTACTTTAGTTACAAGTAATTTGGTCCCAATGTATGGAGAGTTAAAAAAAAAAAAAAAAAAAAAAAGCCCTGTGGGACTTCTATAGTGTTCTTCATGTGAAATGTGCAGCAGAGAGAAATGGAGTAAATGTGGCGAGTGAACCAATACTGGACTATACTTAGGATGGCCATTTTGATTCTCCAAGTGAAATTACAGCATTTGTGGGTGGCCACCTCCTGTTCTACGTCCTGCTGCTCGGCAGCTGTGGGGACCGCAGCTCTGACCACACCAGCTGCCCTTTGTTCTCCTACCAAACCCACCATGGAGGAGAGCTGTCCGGAGAATAAGACTGAAGCCCCCTGGGTTGAAGAAAGATTTAAAGCATATATCACCCTGGTTCATGGTGCGGAGCAGCTTACTGGGCGAGATGGTCATCAGGAAAAAGCATGGCCCATCTCTGAAATTCTGCACCTGGAGACATACCCACATTGGAAACCATTATTTAACTTAATGTATAAAACAATTTTGGTGAGATGTAGATAATTGTTTTCAGTTGGAAAATCACAAAGTTTTCTATTTTTCCTTGGCCTTCTGTAAAAAAAACGCTTAGAAAGAAGGGACTTCTGTGGAACAAAGTCCAAATGAAAAGGATCCTTTTGATATGATCTTTGCCACGCTCATTGGAGTGAAGGTGGCAGAGATGGGGTTAGCTGGATTCACGACTCTAGAATAAAGCCAGCTTCTCATGAAGAACTGCATTTGAAGACCATCTGGAGTAATAGAATCATGAACCACTGCAGGACCTGAGGCTCCTGTTTAGAAAGAAAGCAGGACCCCAGGTGTGCTTTAAGAACAGGCTCTGGCCAAGGTCACGAAGCTCTCCTCTGTGAAAACAGAAGTTCCTCATATATGGACGCCAATGCCTTAGACTTTGTGAGCCCAGAGAGTGACCTACATCATTCTACAGTAGTCAGTACGTAGCCCAGAAGGTAGGGCCTGTGGTCCTTTTCAGCAGAAAGTAGACAGAGACCTCTACTCCCTGAACATCCCATAAAGAGTTATGGGGATTTATGCAAAATGGGGCAGGAGACTAAGGCATGGCAACATGGCTGGGGCATGAACTGTCACCTGAAGAGACATGGCAACCATGGGCACAGAGCAGCAGCTCCTCCCAAGCCCTGCACAGAGTACCAATCTTCTGACTCAGGGCTGTGCTGAACCTGACACTTGATCTCAATCTTCTGACCTGACTGCCAGCTGAGCCCGGCACCTGATGCCCGTCTTCTACCACATGGTAAATGGGACTAACTGGATCAATCCTGAAAGAAGATGTAAAAGGCCACAGCAATCAAATTCCCACTCCTGCGGTATTGTTCTTGTAGTTCTCTTGTGCTTGTAGGATAGATCTATTTCCTTGCATGCACCCTTTTTCTCCTTGAGTGCTTCTTTGTCTTTCTTTTTGCCTTTTTTTGTTCTTCCCCTACTGCTCTGTCCAATTCTTTGAGGGAAATGAAAGAGCCTGGAAAGCCCTACTGGGCACAGAGCAGCAACCCCCAACCCCTCCTGAGCCCTGCCCTTCACTGGCACAGTTGCTGACTTTGGCATTGGTTTACCATATGGTACGGTTGGGTCTAGGCATTCTTCCAAAGCCTCATGCCGTCAGTGGGGTGGAATTGCAGAGTCTATGGTTAAGTCACGTCCGATGCTGGGACTAAGAATGTGAGTGCTACACCTGCCCTGAGGCTGAGAGCTAGAATGCAATACAGGGAAAGGAAAGAAGCTTGCC
>PVKN010037516.1:0-11228 GCA_004027915.1 Capromys pilorides
TTTTTTTTTTATGTGGAATTTTTTAAAAGATAAAAGTAGGAAGGTAACTGTTACTAGACACGAGGACATGGATAAGGGTGTGTGTCAGGGAGGAAAAAGGGGAGGGTGGGTGTGCGCGGGATCCGGTACATGCATGGAACCCACCCCCATGCCCAACTAGGAAGGACAGTGGGGCGCAAGAGGCCACGGGAGGCGCAGGTGGCCCAAGCACAGTATCTAGGTGTACAAATCTGCCAAATTAAGACTGAGAACTCTATGTACCTAAGAAAAAGAAATGCAAAAAAAAAAAAAAAACCCAAGCTTTACGCTGAAAGCTACCCAACTTTCTGACAACACTCAAAAGTCTCTACATGTAGAGGCACTGTTTCCAAAAAACTGAAGAGAAAACTTACGGTTCATTGGGAATCAGGAAGTGCGTCCATAGCTCTGGCTCCCTGAGAAGCGTGGCACCCCGGCCATGACACCACTGCAAGTCTTCTCTCTTCCAACAGTGCTGGTGCGGTGCACTCTGTTTAATTTCCACGCCACTGTGAAGAGAGCGCTGTTCAGCCCAGACCAGCTGGTAGACGCCGAGGAGCTCTACCTGGGGACCTACTGCCCGGCAACGCTTCAGCTCGCAGATGAAATTCATTTCGATTATCCTAACAACTGCTGTGGAATCAAGGTCGAGGTAAGGGGAGTGAGCCGTTTACCCCATGCCGTTCGAAATGCCCTCGGAAAGGTTGATGTGGGTTTGTCAGTCTGAGGGGACACTGGGACAGCCTGCAGCCACCCAGCCTACCTGCTTTGATTCCACTGAGCACAGACAGCTCTGGGGCACACAGTACGCAGTGCCCAAGCAGGGCACAAGGAGTGTCCAGAGACGTTCAGGGGAAAGGATGAGGTAGGAAGGTCTTAAGCCAAACCTAGGCTTTGTTCAGTTCACCCACTGAGGTGCTGTGGGGACAGGGCAGGGTCTGCTACCACTAAGAGTTATCTGGCCTCAATCGCTGCTAGGGCCTGGGGGTAGGGGAGAACCTGGTCAGAAATACTCAGTCCATTTCTCTCCCACCACCCCCCCCCCGTTATTTTATCCCGAAGCTTAAATACTTAGAGCTGAAACAGCCCATACTCTGACAATCTAAAGGAGAGTACTTTGTACCCCAAATTATCTTCTTTGTCCTGTGTTAATTTTAATAACTGAGATAAACCACTCCCATCCCTATGGGAGCATAAGGGTCATCCTATGGAAGAGCGTGCAGCTAATCAACTTATACAACAATTTAATGACAGCAGAATCTCCCTCTGCAAGGAGGAATGGAAAGCCAGGTGATATATGATTGCAACAGCAGAAAGACAAATGGAGGGCCAGGAGGGGCTGCATGCAGATAGAGAAACTGAACCCAGCACGATATAAGCATAGGAGCTGTGATTAATCCGTTGTTAACCACCCAACACATTCCAAATGCTCCCTAGAGAAAGTATGGCACTTGCGTTCAGAAGACTGTCCTGGATGCCCTAGAGATGCAGCCCCAGGTTCGCTCCTGCTCCACGTCTGGAGCGTGTGCTTCCCAGGCCTTGTAACTGCCTGCCGTCCTCTCTCAGAGCCTAATATTTTCAGAGTTTTGGGAATGAGAGGTGAAGAGAAAACAATTCAATTTCCATTCAGGGGTGTCCCGCAGAGTGTTTCAAGACCACATAATAATTAGTTTGTCCTTTTAATCCTCCTTATAAAAAGAAATTCTTCTAAGTACCTCCAAACATGTTTGTTTCCTAGAATTTTGAGACAACTAACCATAGACCTTCCCAACCAATTCACCCTCATGTGCAAATTCTCAGAAGTCATGCATTGTCTGTTTTTCATTATTTTCTCATTGCTAATTCCTTTCTGCTTTGCCAGAAAGAACTTTTTATCATATTAACTGGAGTAGATACCTTGATCTCACAGATATTGAAGGAGCTAGTTTTTATGTGAACGTGTATTGTGACAAATGAACACACGTATCAAAGGTCTCATTTCCCATCAGCATTTTTCCGACGGAACTGTCCTGTATTCCTCTCTGACCTACAGGCCACGCGGAGGACCAACCGCCGAACTTCAGCTGGAGTGCTTAATTCCCAGGTCAGTACCAATATTCACCGGTGCCTCCCTCCCCTGCACGGGCACGGCCTCTTCCTGATACGTGTTATTACTTAGCCAGGGACCTTCAAAATGCATGATCACTTTTCTGTAGCTTCTCCGTTTTGTAGCATGTTGGTCCACCAGCCTGAACCAAACGGATTAAACATAACAACAAAGCTGGGAAAACAACTTGATCCTTCTGGCTACTCCCCCGAGCAGACTGATGCCTTCCTGGTCCCCTCAGGAGCACTGAGGCGGAACACCCTGAGAGCCATGTCTCATGCAGCTTTTGATGTTCCTGGGGGAAAACCATGAGAGGACAGGGAGATGAAAAGAGACAGCAAGCTGAGGGCAGGTGGGGCCCTCTCTTGAGAGAGGAACGACCTTAGTTGGTTTATTTATAAGCTCAGGAGGTTGATGCCGATTTCAACCTATCTGCATAGCAACATTGTAGGGCTCCCTGAGCACCTCCTTTCCTGGAGAGTGGGCCAAAAATAAATCATCCTTGTTTGGAACGGTTTTTTTTTAGCATCAAACAGCCCTTTAACAAATTCTATGGTTTAAGCAATATGCACATATTTTTATAAACAAATTAGAGTTAAATAAGGGAAAATGAATAGAAGGCTTGCAAATCATAGATTCAATAGGAAGCCAGCGGTTGAGCAAAGATATTGTCTAGCCTTGACCAAGTGACTATTTGGCCCTTACTTGTGCCAGTAACCCAGTTAAACTCCTACTCTGTGCAGCAATAAGTTTCAAAGAACTGCAGGCATTTGAATGCTCAGCATCAACCCCATATGAGAGTCACCAATATTGTCCCTGTTTAATGACTAAGAAAGCTGGGCAGAAGCGCATCAAATCATCTGCCAGCTTCTCACAGTTAAAGAGCCCCTGGTTTACTCCAACAGGGCTAGAATATCCCATAATGCCACTGTGCTCCATTGCTCTGGGATGCTTCACCAGCTCTTCTCTCTTGTCCTCACACCTGACTGCATAGTCTCCAATACAGGTCTTTAATAAAAGCAATCGAGCTGTGAAGGCTCTTGGTCACCTGCTAAGTAAACTTGAAGAGACTCTAGGAATGTCTTGTTTTAGACTCGCTATACTTCCAAGCAAATCTTCTCCCACATGATGTGTGTCTTAGTTACTTTTATTCATTGCTGGGACAAATACCCGACACCCAAAATGAAAGAAGGAGAGGTTTATTTAGCTCACAGTTGCTGGAGGTTTCAGGCCATATTCGGCTGGCCCAAGGCTGAGTGGAACAGGGCAGAGAGCATGCAGTTCATGGTGGCAGAACAACCAGGGGGGCAGAGAGCAACAGCCCTTTAAAAAGTCTCTTGATGCTCAGTCACTCTGACATGGGCCCATTGTGCCCTAGGGTGGAACCAATCATACCCCAGCATGGGCCCTTGATCCCGCTCTAGGGAGGAGCCAATCATATCCTAGGCAGGCCCAGGTCATGCTCCAGGGAGGAACCAATTGTACCCCATCAGTACTAAAACACATAATCCCAGTGGATCATGACTCATGTCTCAAACTCTAGAAATCCCTGCCCCATGATTGCATGAGGCTTTGGGGGGACAACTAGATGTAAACCATAACAATGAGTATCTTTTGGAAATGGTTTTCCTCCACACAGCACAAGTTTCTGTGTCCATAGGTTGTGGTCCCACAAAGCAGGATGTGGTGAGAGGCCGATGTTGTCAAGCAAGAGGAATGAGGTGGTGCTAGTCTTAATAAACGGCTCACACTGTGCTCAGGGTCCATTGGAGGAAGCCCTTATGACATGAATGAAGCTGTTCACTTGACATGAAAGTGCTACCTCAGGGCCACTGGCACCACATGCCCGGGCCACAACCCCAAGCCCACATGTTGATCCCCTAGTGCCAATGCTGAAGTAAGCCAGACCCAGAGGTTTTAGCTTAGGGGAGGAAGCCAACTTCCTACAGCTCATGGCTGCCCTGCAGCGAGGGCTATGCATGCCTACTGACAGCGCCTGAGCCTGAAGTTCAATCCCAGAAGAGATGACCTTTATTTATTTTTTAATTTTTATTTTAATTATTTGTTTGCTTGTTTCTTTATTTACTTATTTTATGGCTGGCTCAGCCTGCCCTGGTGATGGGGCTGGCGCTGTATGTGGTGCCGGGGATTGAACCGCAGTCCCTGCAGTTGCCTGAGCTTTTCTAAGCAGGCGCTTTAGACCACTGAACCATCTCGCTGGCCCCAGAAGAAGAGATGACTTGTAAACCGCTGTGTTGTTTCCTGTGTCCTCTCTTCTCTTTGTCCTTTGGAAGCTTCTACACCGCACCTGAGGACTGCCAGATACACCCGATGTACACACAAAAACCTGTTCCTCAGCAGTGGTTCTTGGTACAGGACAGATTCAGCAAAAACGGCACCTGGCTCTTTCGGGATAACTGGGTAAGGAGACCCACAAGGCCACATGGAGTGGCCGAAGCAGGTGTCCTATGACCAAAACACAAAAATTCAAGATGCCAGTGGGCAAAGCGCAACACCTCACCCGTCCCACCGCCACCCCAGCCCACAGGGGCCTGAGTGTGCCACAGCTCTGGAGCAGAGGTGGCCACGGCAGTGTGGCCACCTCTCGCCTATACTTCATGTCACATTGTGTGCAGGATTATTGGCGGGAGCCCCAGTGCCTCTCAAAATTCCGCCTTTATCGTAGGATGTTTTTCTTTCAAAAGAAAAGGTTTCCCTTTACGAAGTTCAGACCTGAACATTTGAATGCCAAGCCCATGCCTATAACAGGAAAAAAAAAACACTGAAAAGTGCTGGAGGCATCAGTCTGGGACATTTTCTTCATATCTTTCCCAAGAGAAACCAAACAACTGGGGCTAGGAGGGTGACCAGGGCTAGGAGGCCATCAGGGAAATAGATGGATACAATAGCTTGAGTTTTACCACTGGTTCAGTTTCAAACATTTCAAACATCACAAGTCTCTCTCTCTCTTTCTCTCTACCCCTCCTCCCCTTCCCTCTCCCCCTTTCCATCCTCCTCCTTCCCCCTCCCCCTCCTCCCCCCTCCCTCACCCTCTCCCTCTTTTTCCTTTGCCTATAATCTTCAAGAAACCGAGTTTACTTTGCTCCTACCAGAAAGCCAGGACTGTTTCAAGACAGTGTGTGAAGAGCTCACATCTAAGAGCTGTGCGCAGTTAGCTGGCCCCACTCCCACGGGGAGGAGCCCAGGGAACCGCCCCCTCTTAGAGCAAATAACCCTGAAGCTTGCGTCTCGTCTGGTGCCTGGCAAGCGTCAGCTGCTCACGAACGTTGTTTTTCCCACAGTCAACGCCTTATCATGGGCCACAGCCTCGGTAGTCATCTTAGCCGGGCTCAGCGGAGTTTTCGAGGCCCCTGCCCTGGACGTGAAGCGGCAACCGGAAGCCACCTCGTTTCTTCAAAGGATGTGTCTTTTATCTTTATATATTTGCATTCTTTTAACTCATTTAAAACTACTGTAATGCCTTTTATGATGCCTTTGAGAAGAGGCGATCTGTGTTTTTAAATAAAACTCAGCATATTTTATCATGTCTGTATGTATTGTGTTCTAACTGAACTAAAACTGATGAACCCCTAAGATGCCGGAATGAGTTAGCAGGCACACGGGAGCCCAGGGTTCAGCCAGCCAGCAGCTATGAAATTCCCAGCTGCTGACAACTGGTCCTAGCTGAATGCAGCAGCAGAGCCCGTAGGGTCACTTGGAAAGCACTGAACAGAAACTGAGGGCCCCAATGCAGGGGGAACCCGGGATCCCAGGCAGCCTCTCTGCCTAGATCGTCCGCGGTGATTTCGCATGTGACACTGTTCTGTGTTGCAAGTTCAAAGAATTAGATCTTGGCCCACCCAGCCCAGATTCCTGAGTTGTCACATCAGACACCCCTGCGCCCTGTGAGCAGCCCGCCTGCTCCTGGGCCCGAAGGTTCTGTGCTGACCTGGCTCATCGCGCAGGACACGCTGCAGGCTGTGAGCACAGACTCCTGTGCCTTCTGGGCTTTGCTCTGTCCAAGTATCGCTGTTGCTGTAACTTTTGGAAACACTGGGCTAGACACAGTGACTCACATCTGTAATCCCAGCACACATCCCAGAGGCTGAAGCAGGAGGATCACAGGTCCAAAGCCAGCATGGGTTACAGAGTGACACTCTGGCTTAAAAACTAAGATGAGAGAGACAGAGACAGACAGACGACAGACACACAGAGAGAGCCACGGTGTCACTGGAGGAATCTCCATTGCATGCTCCGGCAGTGAGTCACACAGTCCTTCACAGAGCCACTTGGTGCCAGCCTCAAGCCTACGATGGGTTTGTACCCATCAAGAGTCCAAGTCCCCCTGCCCCTGGAAGTCCCCCATTTCCTGTTCAACCATTAGTGTCATAGCTTCTTTCATCACTGCTGGGACAAAATACGCAACACTCAAAACTAAAGGAGACAAAGTTCGTCTAGCTGAGTTTCCAGGGCTCCCGTCACAGTCTGCAGACTCCAAGGCTCATGGTGGGCAGAAGGCAGCAAGACAAGGGGAGGCCCCAGCACTTCCCCTCCCTCGTGTCTCAGCCAGGCTGCTCACACCTTGAGCCCAGTGCTGCTGGACCATGAGCCAGCCCCAGCACCTCACAGTCCAGACCCAGCACCTCTCAAAAGCCCCATTGATGACCACACGAAGCTTCAGCAGGCCATCTGAAGCTGAGCTATACCAGGTCATAACAGTAGGCGTCTTCTACTCACATGTAGCTGGCTTGAATTCAAGGGAAACACGCGCTCAAGCTGTCGAGGCCTCAGTCTCTGCTCAGCAGCAGCTTCTTTCCCGGGCCCACTACAGGACACTTCCATCTCTCTCTGCCTGCACCGAGACCCAGCACTCCAAGCCACTGTCCACATGGATCAAGTGTGGAGACACTGCCCAGTTGAGCCTGGAATCCCTTTATCTCTTGTACCAAAAATGAAAGTGTGGATGATGGTGTTAGTTGCTCCCATTTATAATCCTATCTCATTTAACCCCACAATGTTTGGCCCTACCTTAAAAGAGAACCCTCGCACTCTTCTCCTCTGATTCCCGTCTTCACAGTTGGGCCTCCTGGTCCTCTGCTTCGATTGTTGCAAGAACTTCCAGGTGACAACCTTCTCCAGTTGGTCACCTGAGAAACACCCAAGGCTGTGACCCGGGGCTGCTACCTCAGCTCTCTCCTTTTGAGCCTCATACGTTTGGAAGGGGAGTGAGCTGGGATCTCGCTGATAACCACCTCTGTGCAGATCCCGCTTCTCCCTCCTCCAGCGGGCTCAGCTCTGTCATCTGCGGTGTTGTGCACGTGGACACCGTGCTGAGCACTGGCACTGTCCTTGTCCTAGCTTATGTTCTCTTCAGAGCAACTTGCACTGAGCACGTGACCCAGCGCTGGTGTACTGCCACATCACTCTCTTTGTCTTTGTTAAAATCACTGCTAGAAGCGGGGCGTAGTGGCGCACACCTGCAATCCCAGCACTTGGGAGGCTGAGGCAGGAGGGTCAATGAGTTCAAGACCGCCTGGGCTACCAAAGTGAGCTCAAGGCCAGCCTGAACTGCATAACGAGACCCTGTGTCAAAAAGACAAAAAAAAAAAAAAACCAATTCACTACTTAGCTTGACCCTGCCACCGGGGTGCAGGATCTACAGGTGCAGAGATTCGTTCGCTGTTGTTTCCTCACCCTTGCCAGACTCACAGCCAGTGAGCGTTCATCCCACTCTCGTGCTGAGGCGGGGAAAAGTCAAATGGAAACAGCCATCAGGAATCTCCCTCCCAGGACTTACTCCCTCTTAGATTTGCTCCTCTTCCCTACAGTTTGCAAGTTTCCAGTGGCTACAAGCTGTCAGGCAAGATTTGAATGAAGATCTCAGATAAACCCAGTGGTGACATGGGTCCCTTTAGCGTTTCACTCTGACTTCTGTCACACTTTCATGACCAGGATCTGCATTGTGCCTTGATGGTTTATTTTCTTGTGCAAACACTTTTATAACAAGCTGAGATCCCAGTGGCTGATTCTTTGTGATATCTCCTATGCAACCAAGGTTTTGTTCATAAAGACATTGCCTACGCCACAATCTTCAAGAATTCTACCTATTCCCACTCTCAGAAGATGTAGGGTTTCTGTTTTAATACTCAACCAATAGCAAATGCTGGTGGGGTTGTAGAGAAAAAGGTCCCTTCTCCACTGTTAGAGGGAGTGTAAGAGTTTTTGTGACTAAAGAGGGAAAGAAGGGTTGAAGGGAGGGTAGGGAAAAGGGGAAAGATGAGTGGAAATACATCATTACAGGTACAAAATTCCTAGGATGAATATGATGTATCTATACCAATAAACTTAATTTTAAAAAAAAACATTGCCCCCCCCCAGAGTTGTCCAGGCCAAGGTAAGGGGTCACGTGTCAATGCCCAGTCCCTCAGCGTTCAAGCCGTGAGTGTGAACTTTGCAGATTGGGTAGGAAATGGGCACACGTGTGGCCACGGGTGCGCAGTGTGCTGTGTGCAAGTCGGAACACGCAGCCTATCTGCACGCAGCTGGAGAAGGCACCTCACGCCGCCCCTCCACTCACAGCCTCACCCTAGCTGATGCCACACACCTGCCGTGGGGTACAGCTGCTGCCCATGTGTCCCGTTCACGTTAAACAAAACGTGACAGAAGCCTAGGTTTTCATCTGGGCTCCGCCATCATCTCCCACACTGCACAATGTGCCTGTTGGGTACACAAGAGCCAAACAATAACAATCCCAAAGGTGTTTATTATTCCCATTTCTTTACTTCTACCTTTTTTCAGAGCACAAATTCAAAGGCAAAAAAAAAAAAAAAAAAAATCCACGAATCCTGCCCTCAAAGATAAATCAATTATGGCACTTGATTAGGCTACGAACGGCAGGAAAACCTCTCTAAAATACAGACAAGCACTCTGTGTCCCTTTATTTGCAAACTAGAAAACAGAGACGTACACTCATTTACCCCAAACAAATGATAAAATGGATTGTCATCTACACCAAGAGCGATCTCTCTTTCCCCATTTTAACCAAGCAGTTATGAAGCCACTGTCAACGGTACTGGGCTTCACTGGGAACACATCAGCAGCTCACGTTCCTGGATTCTGCCCTATTCACCATGTTCTCCTGGTGAGAGGAGCCAGTATCCTAAGATTTTAAGCAAGAACTGAAGGTCATCCTGGTGGGCTACTCTGATCTCGAGCAAAGTCTTTCATGTTGAAACAGCATGCTGCCAGTGAACTAAAGGAAAGCCTCTTTCTTCTGCAATGAGCTCTTGTATCCTAATACAAAATGTATTAGGATTTCCAGGTGAAAAAGGAATTCTTCTTTAGCAGTGAGCATTTCCCAATATTAACCCAAGAACTAGCCTAGTGGGGCGTGGTAGCAAGCCCTGTCATCCCAGCACGTAGGAGACTGAGTCTAAGGCCAGCCTGAACTGCTTGGCAAGACCCTGTCTCAACAATCAATCAATCAATCAATGAAACAAGAGAGTAGGCCCTGGTGAAGGCTGCCTCACAGTGATAATGCGGAGTAAGTGAGACTGATCGGCCTGGCCCCACCTCGTCAGAGAGGCTTGCTTTAGGAACCAGTCACACACGTTCTGGGAAGACATTTATACAGGTGCCACCACCCTGCACCTAGAGGTATGGCTACACAGAAATTGAAATGTGAGGCAAAAACAAAAACCCACACAGCCACCTGACCCAGCCCCTGAAAGGCAGTAACTCCACAGATGCAAAAAATAAAGCCTCAAATAGGTCCCGTGGCCTAGTAGGGGTCCACGGAGGATAACGCCCGTGGCACCACGCCCACGCCCTCACGCTCTCTCCTCCATGATCCCGAGCACCTGCCGTGCTGCTGGGTCTTCAGAGGTGGGGTCTGTAATGAGGAAAGGCTGTTTCCCAGCCGCCCTCGAGCAAGGACGCGTTATTGTGAACATCTGCGGGGCTTCCTAAGGTACAACAGCGGGTAGGTGGGCGCTGGCTGGCCACTTCCTGCTCCTCGCTGGGTGCTACCCGTGCTCTTGCAAGATGGAGGTTTCCCTGGCCTTGGGAAAACTGCTGCTTCTGTTTTCTCTGATTCAGACTTGCCCTGGAGAGTCATTAGGTACTTACAAAGTAGCAGAGGGGTGGCGGTCACCCATAAGGCCTACAGGGGCTGGCAGGGCGAGCTCAGGGGTGGGGCGCTCGCTGGCTGGGTCTAGCCCCCAGCTCTGCAAAGCGAGCGGTGGCTAATGGTACACACGCTTGCTCTCTGGATTTTTCCTGTGTGCGTGTTTCAGTGCGTTGCTGCATTGCTAGTAGGTAGAGAACCACGCTTAACAGTCTGTCCTCGGTGGCTGATGTTGAAACGCGTCCTGTCCCGCCTTGCCTGACCAGCATCGCCTTGGTCTTCCCCAGGCCCTTCTCCCTTGAAGGCCCAGTCATGCCATAAGGAGAGCGGGGTGGACTGGTGAGACAGAAGAGGCTTCCACGCCTCTGCTATGCAAGGGTTCTCTTCCGATCCATTGTGGAAAATGCCTGGATTTAAATCTTAGAGTGTTCCTCTCAGACGCTTACCTCTCCCTAGACTGCCCGAGGAAGCTTGTTTGGCTTGGCAAAGCAAAATTCTAAGAGCTTTAACAAAAGAACATTTCCCAGAAATTCTGATGAGAAGGCCATGGTTACGTCATTACACGTGGTCACGGTAAAGTCTGCCTTACCAGCTGTTTGAGATACACCCTTAAGGACATCCACATAAATATTCTCAGTGCTTATTTCTAAGGAAAAAAATATCTCCCAGCACTTCGAGACTGACTCGGAATTCTAGCAAAGCCTAGAGACGGTGTTGGTAAGTGAAATAAATCAGACCCACAGGTATAAACACTGTGTTGTCTCATTAGTATGAGAATCTGAAAGAGTAAATACAGTCTGAAAGGTACAATGGGTACTGTGAAAGGGAAAGAATTTGTTCAGTGGGAAGGAAAAACTATGGTGAGAAAAGGACAAAAGAAGGGAAAAGATAAATTTATGTATATAGTCAGGATAGTTTGGATAATTATACTGCTGATTTGTCCTGGCCTTTTGATAGAAGTTAATGCTTAAATTTTTCTTTTTATGCACTTTTTTTTTA
>PVKN010037517.1:0-11228 GCA_004027915.1 Capromys pilorides
AAAAAAAATGTATTTAGTATAGAGTCTCACTACACAGCTCTGACTCATAGTGATCCTCCTGTTTTCAGCCTCCCTAGTGCTGGGATTACAGGTGTGCGCCACCATGCCTGGTCTCAGTGGCCTGCTCAGTGTGCCCCGGGGGTGGGGCTGGCACAGCACATAGTTGCCTAAGTTGTTTAGTCCACTGAGCTATCTTGCTGTCCCTGGTTGTCGTATTTAATGGAATGAAGTGTTACCCAATTACAGAGTTAAAAATAAAGCCAATTAAGACCATTAAGTGAAAAGAAAATTTATAGCTGGGTGAGGCCCTGCACATCTGTAACCTCAGCTACTCAGGAGGCTGAGGCAGGAGGACTGCTGTCAGTTCAAAGCCAGCCTGGACTACATAGTGAGGCTCTGTCTCAAAAAATAAATAAACAAACAAAAAAAAAGAAGTTCAAGGTGAATTTGAACAACGTACCAAGAATCTTTCAATTAAAAAAAGACTGTACAGTTCTTAGCTGTGTGGCTGTTCACAGAACTCTAGGCCTTGCCTAGATTTCCCATCTCCCGCACTGCTCCATCCTCCTGTGTCCTCTGGCCTGCGACAGCACTGGTTGGTCCTGTGCACCAGCCCCCCCACCACGTGGGACAGTCCTCAGTCCACTGAGGAGGAGCCTGGAGGAGGGCTGGAACATGAACAAAGCCACGTGGCATCCACGTGACACCCAGTGACTGTCCCCTGGACCTGCCCCTTCAGGTGGTGCCTGCCAGGTGTCCCTCTGTGACAGTCTGTGTGACAGTCACCAGGTCTGGTCCACTACCAAAGCAGTGCAGGAAGGCCGGGGTAGCCATGAAGCCTGCCTGGCTGCACTCAGAGAGGCTGAGGCGGGAGGACGGAAAGTTTCAGATTATCCTGGGCTATTTAACAACTGCCTCAAAATAAAAAAAGAACAAGGAGGGGTAGGGATGGAACTCAGTGTGAAGGCCTTGGGTTCAACCTCCCAGTTGAGCCCTAAAAAAAAAACAAAAACGGAAAGGAAAGTTCCTGTTTGCTGTTCCTAGGGAGTGTGTGTGCACTTAAATTCTTTGGAATTCCAGGGACCACCCGAGGCTTCCCATATCCTTTCACTCTGCTGCAGTGCTGGCTGGGGCCCAGGGTCTCCCCGAGCTAGGCAGAGGCTCCCCACCGAGCTGTGCCCTCAGCTCTTCACGCCCACCTTTTTTTTATTTTTAAAATTTTATTTATTTATTTGTTTGCTTGTTGTGTTTGTTTGTTTCTTTATTTATTCATTTTGTGGCTGGCTCAGCCTGCCCTGGTGGTGGCGCTGGCGCAGCATGTGGTGCCGGGGATCGAACTGCAGTCCCCGCAGTTGCCTGAGCCCTCCTAAGCAGGCGCTTTAGACCACTGAACCATCTCGCCGGCCCACGCCCACCTTTTTAAAAAACTATGTTTGAGGTTTTGTTTTCTGAGTCAGGCTCTCAGTAGTAGTCGGGGGCCTCCAGCTGCCACTGACCCTTCTGCCTCAGCCTGCTGCACGCTCATCTCCCCAACTTTGTTATTATTATTTTTTAACTTACTTACTTACTTTATTTATTTATTTATTTATTTATTTATTTATATTATGGACCACTCAGCCTGCCCTGGGGGTGGGGCTGGCGCAGCATGCGGTGCTGGGGATCGAACTGGGGTCCCTGTGGTTGCCTAAGCAGCTGCTTTAAGCTGCTGAGCTATCTTGCTGGCCTGACATCTCTCCTCCCTTAAAGCCCAGGGAGACAGAGTGGGAAGGTGTTCCACCTCCTTCTTACTGATTTTTTTGGGGGATGTGGGGGAACCGGGGATCAAACTTAGGACCTTGTGCTTACCAGGCAGGCTCTTATACCACTGAACTATATTCCTGACCCCAGACCTTCTTAGAGCTTGGCCCTATTCCTCTGGTGTTGTACCGGAGACCTGTGGTGGGGGGCAGGAGGAAGTAATGGGTCCTAGAGGTCCCCTGCCTGCAGGACTCTCAGCCCCAGGGCCTGGGTCTGGCCCTCCTGGGCGTCCTCGGCACCTAGGGTGGGGTGGGGCCGCGTGGTGGGGAGTCCGCCCTCCACAGCAGTCACCTGGCTGGCCTGGGGCCCGGGCTGACACCGCCTCCTCCTTCTCCTCATTAAACCCTTAATCCCCAGCGAGCCTGAGTTCAAGCGAGCCAGAGCGTGGCCTCTGCACCGCACCGCGCTGGTCCCTGGGGCGTAGGTGAGCTGGGGGAGGGGAGAGCCCGTCTCTGCCTTTTTCACTTCCTTCCTGCTCCAGCTGCAACACCAACATGACACCGGGGTGAGGCTGGGGGCACTGGTGTCACCCACAGCCACCCTCACCAGTGGTTCAGGTCATGTCCCTCCTCTTCCTAAGCTTCTGTTCTTGTGCTGGAGGAGGGCTCCTCTATCTGCTGTCACTCCAGAACTCTGGGAGGCTGAGGCAGGAGGACCCAAGTTTGCCCCCCAGTGGGCAGCTCAGCAGGCACTAGAGGTACTCCGTTGTCAGTGCGGAGGGGACAAGCCTGGGTGGCATTCCCGGCAGAAGAGGGAGCCGGGAGCTGGGTGGAGGCCACACCCTGCCCTGCCCAGTCCTGCAGCCCTCTCTGGGAAGCTCCACAGGCAGCTGCTGGAGGTGTTGGGGTCAAAGGGGGGCAGTCATGTGACCTTGTCCCCAGGGGATCTTGTGGGACAGGCCTGGGAGGTCAGGGAGGGCACTGGACAGCACTTCTTGGAAAAGAGAAGCCGCCACCCCTGCTGTGTCTGTAAGGACAAGGGAGGGGAAGCCCAGGGACCCAGGAAGTTCCCACATCCCCGATGTCACCCAACACAGCCTGAGTTGGGGCCAGCCGCATAATGCAGACACCAAACACAGCCTGGCCTCCTGATACAGGGAGCGTCCCAGGCAGGCCACCTGGGCCTGCAAGCTCAGCAGATGTGTCACTCACACACACACACACACACACACACACACACACACAGACCCAGGCTGCACACAGGAAGCGGTCCCTGCCCAGACACGAGTGGGCGTGTGCCTCTGTGGCGCACACACAGCTGGGCCGGGCGCACGCCCCGGTGCACAGGGGCGCTGAGGCGCAGGGCAGACCCCCCACGGTCAGCCAGCCAGTCCCAGCAGCTGTGCGTGCGGCAGCGACTTCCCACGCCAGCCCTGGCCCCCTCCTGGGATCCCATGTCCAGTTCTAGGGAAGTCGGGCTCACATGACCCAGGGGAGGGCCCCGGGCACCGTGCTCATCCTTGGAGAAACCGAATCACCCAACCGGAGGATCCACTTCCGCCCCCGGGAATAAAGGCCCCCGACAGCCAGCCAGCCCCAGAGTCCACCTGCCTCCCGGGTCCACTGCTCACCGGGCTGCAGCTCCCCAAGGTGAGTTCCGGGTGTGCGGGGTGCGGGAGGACAAAAGGGCTTCCCGTCACCCTTCCTGTCCCCTTGGTAAGTTCCAATTTGTGCCATAGAATCTTGGGAGCTTTGGCACCCCAAGGCCAGGTGAGTGTCATCTCAGTACCCCAGGAGGCTGAGGCAGGAGAATCGCCACAAGTTGGAGGCCAGCCTGGGCTACACACTGAGTTCATGGCCAGCCTGGACTGCACAGTGAGAGGGTCTCAACCTCCCTCAGCCCCCAAGTCCACCCTGTGGGTCCAGGTCTCCTCTTGGGGTCTCGGGCTCATTTGTGGTCTCTCCTGTCACAGATGACTGCACGGGTGGTGCTGCTGGCCCTGCAGGCCCCACTGCTGCTCCACCTGGCCAGCTGCGCGGCCCCCACGGCCACCCTGCGCTTCGTGGCTGTGGGTGACTGGGGCGGGGTGCCCAATGCCCCGTTCCACACGGCCCGGGAGATGGCCAACGCCAAGGAGATCGCGAAAGCTGTGCAGATGATGGGGGCCGACTTCATCCTGTCCCTGGGGGACAACTTCTACTTCACTGGTGTCCACGATGTCAATGACAAGAGGTTCCAGGTGCGTGCTGGGCTGGGAAGCGGCTGCCCCATCTGCAGGCCTCCTGGGGGGGTGGGGCAGAGAACGGGGTGGGCAGCGCTCCTGCAGGTCTCTCCAGAGCTCCTCAGGTCCCTGGCCCCTGGGTGGTGGGAGCAGGAGGGCAGCTGGTGACCTGCAGGGGGCGCCCTTTCTGTCCGCCATAGGAGACCTTTGAGGATGTGTTCTCAGACCGGGCTCTGCGCAACGTGCCCTGGTACGTGCTGGCTGGGAACCACGATCACCTTGGGAATGTCTCAGCGCAGATCGCCTACTCCAAGGTCTCCAAGCGGTGGTGAGCATGCCCCGGGGGATGTGGAACAAGAGGATCTCCATGAGCTGAAGGCCAGCCGGGCTACACAGTGACACCTCGTCTTAGAAAACAAAACAAACAAAAAACAACCGAAAAACAGGGCATAGTGGTGGCTGCCCATAATAACCCCAGCACTCTGGGAGGCTGAGGCAGGAAGATAACAAATTTAAGCACAGTCTGGTACACTTAGCAGAAGGCCCTATCTCAAAATAAAGTTTTTAAAAAGTTTAAGGATATAGCTCAGTTAAGAAAAAAATAAGGGCCACCAAATAACTCAGGGGATTGAAGCCAGGTGCAGGGGCCAGGGGTTCAATCCCTGGGCCTGCTGTGCGGCCCCACCCCCGGGGTGCGCTGAGAGGCAACTGAGACTGGGGGTGGTGGTGTGTGCCTATAATCCCAGCTCTTGGGAGGCTGTAAACAGGCAGATCAGTATGAGTCTAATCTGTGAAGTGGGACCCTGAACATCTTGTACACCCTTTCCTAAAAAATACAAATAAATACATCAAGTTTTTTAAAAGGTCCTTTAGCTTGAGCTGGCTGTGGCCCCGACATTTCTCTGTTCCCTCGGCAGGAACTTTCCCAGCGCTTTCTACCGCCTGCACTTCAAGATCCCGCGGTCCAACGTGACCGTGGCCATCTTCATGCTGGACACGGTGACGCTGTGTGGCAACTCCGATGACTTCCTCAGCCAGCAGCCTGAGAGGCCCCGGGACCTGGCCTTGGCCCGAACCCAGCTGTCCTGGCTCAAGAAGCAGCTAGCAGCAGCCAAGGAGGACTACGTGCTGGTGGCCGGTCACTACCCCGTGTGGTCCATAGCGGAGCACGGGCCCACCCGCTGCCTGGTCAAGCACCTTCGGCCCCTGCTGGCCACCTACGGGGTCACCGCCTACCTGTGTGGCCATGACCACAACCTGCAGGTAAGAAGGGCTCAGGCACAGTGCACGGCTGGCCTCCTGGCACTGAGGAGGCTGAGGCAGGAGGATCACTGGGAGTTCAAGGCTGAGCTATTTATTTATTAAAAAATAAATAAAATAGGATCCGGATACAACTCAGTGGCACGGCACCTACCTAGCAAGCATGAGGTCCTGAGTTTGATTCCCGGTGCCTAAAATAAGCCTCTGGGGTCAGGAACAGATGTGGCCCTTGTGGGGGAACCTCTCCTCCCTGCCCTGTCTGCTCCTGTCAGGGGTGCAGCTGCCCCACTCCCCTGTCCCTTGTCCCCAGTACCTTCAGGATGAGAACGGCGTTGGCTACGTGCTGAGTGGGGCCGGGAACTTCATGGACCCCTCGGTGCAGCACCGGCGCAAAGTCCCCAACGGCTACCTGCGGTTCCACTACGGCTCCGAGGACTCGCTGGGTGGCTTTGCCTATGTGGAGATCGGCGCCAAAGAAATGACCATCACTTACATCGAAGCCTCAGGCAAGTCCCTCTTCAAGACCAGCCTGCCTCGGCGGCCCAGGCCCTGAGCTCCCAGGAGGCCCTGTCCGCCGGGACCTGAGGCAGGGACTCTTGGGGTGTCCAGGGGCCACACGTCTGAGCAGGACAGGACGAAGCTACAGCGCTAGGCCCAAGCTGGCGGCCGCACTTGTGCAGCGGCGTGGACACGTGACCCGCCCAGCTCCGCCCAGCTCCCACGGGCCTCCCCCAGGCTGGGCTCTCGGTGCGTGGTGGGAGCGGGGAGGGAACCCAGCGTCTTCTGTTGCTGCATTCAATAAAGAGGAGTTGTCAAGACTGCATGCGTATCTGGAACCTGGGGTGTCGATGGGATAAGAATGTCGGGGTTCTAAGAGCCAGATGTGGGGGCTGAAGCAGGAGGGTCGTCTAGAGTTTAGGCCTGGACTACACAGCACACAGCAAGGCCCTGAGCCTGAAGTAAAAGATAAAGAAAAGAACCTCAATGCCCAGCCCCCCACCTGTCATGGTGGTCCCTACCTGTAATCCCTGTACTCTGGGAGGCTGAGGCAGGAGAATTCCATATAAGAGCCTAAGGGGGGACAGCTCAGTGATTGAGCAAAGCCCTATCTCAAAATTTAAAAAAAAAAAAATTGTAAGTGGACTGAGGGGTGAGGGTATAGCCCAGTGGCACAGAGCCTGCCCAGCAAGCATGTGAGGTTCTGAGTTTGATTCCTGGCACAAAAAAAAAGTGGACTGGAGACAAAGCTCAATGCAAAGGCCTGGCTTTAATCCACTGCCAAAACCAAAACCAAAACCAAGCAGGAAGAAGGGTAAAACGCAAAGCAGACCTCCAGGCTACACCTGCAGGCTCCTACCCTGCTCCCCAGGCCTGCCTCCTCCCCAAGGTCCTGCCCAATTCTTCCCTTCCCTGCTTCTGCTTCTGTACAAAACAAACAAACAAACAAACAAAACAACCACTCCCCCACATCCCCCTTGCACCGGAAGCCCTGAGCTACACCCCCAGGCCTTTCTGCTGTTTTGCTGTGAGGCTGTTTTTTTTTTGCTATGAAGTTCAGGCTGCCCTTGAACCCACTGTGTAGACCAGGCTGGCCTTGAACTGTGGTGACCCTCCTGCTTCGGCCTCTGGAGAGCTGTGATTATACGTACATGCCCGACCCCCATCTGTCCATGGTTTAAATGTTCTGAACTTAATCTGTTATGGCCGGCTCAGCCTGCCCTGGGGGTGGGGCTGGCACAGCATGTGGTGCTGGGGATCAAACCACAGTCTCCCGGGTGCCTAAACTTGACCAAGCAGGCGCTTCAGACCACTGAGCTATCTCGCAGGCCCTATGGTTTAAACGTTTTGACAGAGGCACAACCCTGCCGCACCATCCTGTCGGTAGCCAAGTTTGCCTTTGCAGTTAGAGTTTCTGTTCTGTGTACCCGGAGCTGTGCCCCGTGCACCCTAGGAACAGCGGCCAAGTCTTTCTGTGGCTTTGGAAACCCCAGATGGTGCAGAATCAGGAACCAGCTGTCCACCGAGGGCTCAACGGAGCTCTTCTAGCCATTTCTCAGTCCTCTGAGGACGCTGCATCTAGTGGCCTTGTTCATGCGTGGCCGCCCCTGCGGGTGTGGCCGCATCTCTGGATAAACAGGATTTGCTCCCAGGAACCAGACTCTATTAACTGACTGATGGATTGATTGTGGTGCTGGGGGGGGAACCCAGCGCCTTGAGTGCACGAACACACACTGCCAGTGAGCCACGCCCATGGCCGGTTGTCTGCCATACTGGGGACTGAACCCGGGCTCTGGCACCGAGTATGCCCCCAGCCCTTCGTATGTTTTTTTTATTTTAGGATATATGTGGCCAAAGCAAGCACTTATTTTTTATTTTGAGACAGGGTCTTGTTAGCATCCCCAGACAGGGCTTGAACTTGGGATCCTCTTGCCTTGGCCTCCTCCCAAGTAACCTGGCTTACATAACAGGCGCCCCCCCCCCCCCCCCCCCCCTCAGCCCTTCAGCCTTGATCTCTGGGTGCAGCCTCTCCCTCAGCCAGCCGGTTCTTCCCGCTGACTCTGGGCCTGCAGGGGTCTGAGTCACGGGTTGCCGCCCAGTGTCCCTGGGGAGAGCGCAGAAAGGAGAAGCGGCCAGGCAGCGGTCACAGGGAAGTGCGCGTGGTGGCGGCAGCGTGGCAGGGACCGGCCCGCCCCCTCCTGCGCGGCTCCCAGGAGATGCCCGGTGCTCCCTTGCTGGCAGCAGGACTGGTGCTTGGCTCGGCCCTCCTCTGCCTTCTTCCCCACCGGGAAGCCAGAGATTTCTTCTTCGGTCTCCCACCAGGAGGTGCCGCCTCGACACAGGCCCCAAAGCAGTGTGTAATGCAGCCGCGCGGGTGTGGCGGTGCAGGCCGGTGATCCCAGCACTGGGGAGGCCGAGGCAGGAGGATCGGGGTGAGCTCGAGGCCAACCTGGGCCACAAAGTGAGCTCAAGGCCAGCCTGAACTGCATAGAGAGACTTTGTCTCAAAACAACAATGACAAAAACAAATGCTCCATGACCTTAGTTAGCATCAGCCAGCTGGGGCCTGAGCCACCAGCACAAGGTCTCTGGGGAACTGCACAGGAACTGTGTCCCTGCCACACGCCACACTGTCAAGCTCTGGTTTTTCAAATTCTACATGCATGCGCTTGCATTTAACTTTTTTTTTTTTTTTTTAGTCTTTTTGAAACAGGGTCTCACTATGCAGTTCAGGCTGGCCTTGAGCTCACTGTGTAGCCCAGGCTGGTCTCGAACTCACAACGATCCTCCTGCCTCAGCCTCCCAAGTGCATCGCCACGCCTGGCCCTAATTTTAATTTTATGTATTTTGCAGTACCAGGTATCAAGCTCAGGACTTTGTACTTGTCAGGTGGGCCCTCATGTTCCTGAGGTATGTCCTTGGCCACTATTTTTATTTTATTTTATTTTTTGTTTGTTTGTTTTTGTGGTACTGGGAATCAAACTCAGGACCTTGTGCTTGTCAGGCAGATGCTTATGCTGCTGAGCTATATCCCCAGCACCTCTATTTTTAAATTTTTAAAATTCTTATCTTTTTGAGACAGGGTCTCGCTATGCACTTCAGGTTGGCCTTGAGCTCACTATGTAGCCCAGGCTGGTCTCGAATTCACAACAATCCTCCTGCCTCAGCCTCCCAAGTGCTGGGATTACAGGTGTGCAGTGCCACACCCAGCTTCTATTATACATTTTGAATCTTATTTGCTTTTCAGCTTCTCACAATAGGGAGATAATACAATGTTCATGCGTGCGTGTGTTTCATTTCACTTATGAGTATCATCTCAAGTTGCATCCATTTACCTATGGAAGTCTCTGGTTTATCCTTCTTCATGGCTGAGTAGTACTCTATTGCACGAAAAGACCACATTGTTTTCATCCATTCCTCAGTTGATGGGCATTTGAGTTGTTTCCAAGACCTAGGTGTTACAAACTGTGCTGCTATAAACGTGATTGCATGTGGACCACTGTGGTGTGACCTTTTTAATTCTTCTGAGAAGATCCCCGGCAGGGGAGCAGTGGGGTGAACAGCTCCTCCAATCCTAGCTTTCTGAAGACTTTCCACACTGATCTCCACAGTGGCCGCACCGGTCTGCGCTCCCACCAACAACGAAGGCTTCTTTGCCCCCCACAGCCCCTCCAGTATTTGTTATTAGTTGATTTTGTGACACGAACCATTCTTTCGGGGGTGAGATGTAAACTTTATTTTATTTTATTTTTTTTTAAATTTTATTTATTTATTTATTTGTTTGCTTGTTGTGTTTGCTTGTTTCTTTATTTATTCATTTTGTGGCTGGCTCAGCCTGCCCTGGTGGTGGCGCTGGCGCAGCATGTGGTGCCGGGGATCGAACTGCAGTCCCCGCAGTCGCCTGAGCCCTCCTAAGCAGGCGCTTTAGACCACTGAACCATCTCGCCGGCCCCGTAAACTTTATTTTTTAATATTTCTTTATTTGTATTAGCACGTCTGCCGTCCATATTTGGATTTGTTATAGGGAGGGAGGAAGTGCACTACCTAACATATCTTAGTGCTCTTTTTCCTCTTCTTCCTCTTCCTCATCCTCCACTTTTATCCTCCATCTTCATTATTATTATTATTAATTGTTATTATTATTATTATTATTTTGCATTTAGTACAGGGTCTACAGGGTCTCACTACACAGATCAGAATCATAGTGATCCTCCTGTTTTCAGCCTCCCAAGCCCTGGGATTACAGGCACGCACCACCATGCGCAGTCTCAAGTGCGGTCTCAGTGTGCCCCAGGGGGGCAGGGCGGGCACAGCACACAGGGATTGAACCCTAGCTGCTGTGTTCTGCCTAGGGAGCTGTTTTAATCTGCTGAGCTATCAGGCAAGCCCTTAATCCTCCATCTTTGGATCCCTCTCTTTTGCAAAAAGAAAAAAAAATCTATCTCTATACACAAGATAGCCTGGTTGTCTTATTTTGCCTTTTGCATTATTTACATTTCAGGTTTCCCACATCAGAAAAGCTATGCAATATGTAAGCTTGTGTGTTTGATTTATCTCACTGAACAGCATGATCCTCGGGGGCACCCATGTGTGACAAATGATTCTGTTTATTCTTCTTTACGGCAGAGTAGTACTTCACTGTGTGTAAATACCACATCTGTTTATCCATCCATCCATGTGTTGATGGACACATAGGTGATTCCAAGGTATTACAAATATGAGTTGTGCAGCTGGGCATGATGGCATGCACCTGTAATCCCAGCACTGGGGAGGCTGAGGCAGGAGGATCACTGAGAGTTCGAGACCAGCCTGGGGTACAAAAGTGAGGTCAAGGCCAGCCTGAACTGCATAGCGAAACTCTGTGTCAAAAAGATTTAAAAAAAAAAAAAAGAGTTGTGCTGCTATAAACGTAGATACGCATACGGCCCTGTGGTATGATTTCTCTAACTCGCTTGGGAAGATACTTAGATGGGAAGTAGTGGGGTCAGCTTTGGTTTCTTTGAGGGGCCTCCCTACGGTTGCAGAGCAGCTGCCGTGGTCTGCACACCACCCACCCAACAATGTGGAAGGCTCCCCCTTCCTGCAGCTTCACCAGCACTTGTTATTATTTGATTTCTTGGCGAAGGCCATTCTCCGGGCTAACACAGAGTCTCAGTGTGGTTTCAGCTCCACTTCTCTAATGGCCAGTGATATGGAGCATTTCTTTGTGTATTTAGGGCCCGTTTGTATCTCTCTTCCTCCTCCTCCTCCTCCTCTTCCTCTTCTTGTCTTTTTTAAAAAATGTATTTGGCTGTTGCAGGATCTCACTAAACAGCCCAGACTTGTGATCCTCCTGCTTTCAGTCTCCCCAGCGCTAGGATTACAGGCCTGCGCTGGCCCCCACCCTGTGGCTGGGGGCCCACCCTGGGGGCAGGGCTGCGTGGCGCGTGCTTCTGGGGATCGAACTGTGGTCCCTGCACTTGCCTAAGCAGGTGCTTTAGTCTGCTGAGCTATCTTTTTTTTTTTTTTTTTAA